>JAQQRY010000045.1:0-14509 GCA_028455595.1 Lasioglossum vierecki | reverse complement strand
GTATATGATTCCTCCTGTATTAAAAGAGATCTCTATTCCCTAAGGGGGTAGACTCGTTTTCCAAGATTGTAATACGCCTTCTCGTTTCTAGGTTATGCAAAGTGGGGTTTCTGAGTAGTCAAAAGAAAAAAGATCGATCTAGGTAGTTTTATTTACATTATTCGGAAGCATAAAGCTGCGCATGTAGCTATTTAAAAAAAAAACTTTCGAGGACGATTATGGCTTGGACTGATCTTTTATCAAGCGCTCTTGAGTAATGAAAACCCCTATCTTTGGATTACCAAGAAATGACACGGCAATCCTGGAAAGTATTGCAAACGATTACGTCAATTTAAACCATCAGAAAAGCTTCGATATTTTCCAGGATTGCCTTCTCATTTCTCCATAATGCAATAACGGGGGTTTTTCAATAGTTAAAAGCGCTAGATAAAAGATTAATCTAGGAAATCTTTTTCCAATGAGAAGACTGTATTGGAAATATTTCCAGAGGGTGCCGGCTACCGCACTTTTGCAATCCTGGAAAAACGAAATAACATTCAATTCAGTTTCTACTTGTTGCAATCGATGCAAAGAATTTTTATTTTGCATAAAGATCCACAGTTTACTAATGACTATTAGTGATCCGCGTACGACAGGGTGGACTAGATCGACGCGATGTTACGACACCGTGGTTGCAATGTAAATGCACAAGAGAACCGAGAAGGCGATCTATTGTTCCTTTCTTCTTAATAGTACTTGTTTCTTTTTTCTTCATCCTTTTGTTTGATCGTTCGAGCGATATTCATTCCGGTAGCGGCTTTTATTCGTCGCCGCTACCGAGCGGCGACGACCTAGGAACTTTGTACGCGGCCGTGTTGCGACGAGATATAAACGAGAAAAGAAAAAAATATTAAACGACGATTACGTTTAGGATACACAGAGAGAGATGTGCGTCGATAACCGATAAGCAAACGGAAGGGGGAGCCAACGCGTGACAGCGACGCGAAATGATTTCTCGGATCTTTTGTGAGAATGAAAACGTTGTTTATTGCTCTAACAAAATAGATTAGTAAATGTAAGATAGTTGCAGGTAAAGAAACAGAAAATGATGATACATTACTATCTAAGTGTTTGATAATATAACATATTCTAACACTTGTTGTATAAAGACTACTGTTTAGGTGATTCTGGATTATTTATCACGTCGAACAGGTTGAAATGTGTTTGAAAATAATTTATCGCAACAAGAAAGAAAGAGGGAAAGAAATAGAAAGAGAGTTGAAACCAATATTTGAGTATATCCGATGGAGGAATTAACTATAGCAAACAAATAAAACCGTAATTATTAATCGGAATTTCCTATTGCACCTTCGTCTACGTTTGTTCCGTTCTGTGTCTCGGAGAAGACGTTCATAATAAAAATGATCATTTCCAAAATTATTTTCATACACAGTATAGATTTCCTGTAAGGCTAGTTGTTTTCTCATTATTATAATTAATTAACGAACTTGTAAATCTTTGTCGCGATGCACAAAAAAAACGCATCGTCACTTGTTTCCGACAAAACCGACAACAATTTTGCGATATTCTGCACTTGATTTTTCAAAGTGAAATCCAATATATTCTATGTATTCAAAAGAGTTTTACTTTCGTGAGATCGTAAAAAGAGTTGTTCTGTAAACGAATGTAATTGCTTCCTATATGTTCGAACGAACGGTAGCTACCTCTCCCACTCGCTATGCCCTTTGTATGAAAAATGTTCATTATTTATTGTGTCTAATCTATTTCGACGCAGTGGCCTGAATATGTAAATCTACTATTGTAAATGAAATTTTGTCCTTAGACGCAGCGAAATATCTAATACTCTCGATTTATACCATTACTAATCTAGTACAGTTCTTATTTTTCAAGAGATATAATACCATGTTATTGTAAAAGTACTGCCTCGAGGACAGACTGTATCTTGGCTCCGATTAATAAATGAGTTCGAACCAAATCCACCGCTTATGGGATTTATGTTAACGTTGAAATGGACTCTCCTGGCAATTCTCTAGTCCTCATCCGCATTATTGCAACCCCCGCGACCTTGCACAACATCGGATTATATAAAAGCATTGCTGGAACGATTTCAAGATTCGTTGAATCGTTTGTTGTATCGAATGCTGGATGACAAAATTATTTGGACTTAAGAAATTCTGCAAAATTCGACAACAAATTAAATAATAGAGTTGTTGCATCTTCGAGGCCGCTGCGGTCCTGTTCTATGTATTTATTAGGTTGTCGAAGAAATAATTGCGGTTCTCATCAGATTGAACTTCAGCGATTTTTCTCAAGTGATGTTTTATCTCATTACATTCATATACCGCGTGGTCCATAAGTCACTTTCCCATTTGAAAGATGAATACGAATTTATCATTTCGGCGCAAAGTTCGATCAATTTACCACAAACAGCAAATGTGCAATTATTTAAACATGTATCTTCACGTTTCGATCCCCATGTGGATCATTTTCATAAAGAACATATATTGCGTCTAAAAAAAAATGCAGAAGAATTATAATATGGCAAATAAATTTAAAAACACAGCCAGGTCAATTAACAGAATCAACAAAATTAATGTACTCACATGCTGCGTAAAAGACGAATAACTTCTATTACTTAATAATTTGTGTTTACTTTTGTTCTGGTTTAAAGTACATAGCTTTCAATATTTCTGATCCCAGAGCCTGAAGTCCGTCAGGATATTGTTATCTAGCTGATGTACTGTTCGACGCTTATTAACGTACATTCGGTTTTACAAATATCTTCATCCCTTTGTGTGTGCGGTTCTAACGTTAGCCCCTTGTCTTACAATATCGTGTTTGACTCGTAATGAAGATTCCGAATAGATTCTAATAAAAATGTATGTCAATAATTTCCTATAACCGAAATAAGAGTCTATTTTGGTTTTGTTAATGTACAGCTATTGCGAATGTAAGGGAATGAAATTATTCTAGATCAGAAGAGATGTTTAATTTTCGAGTTAAAATAATTCAAGTGAAAAGGGTTAATAAGCATACAGCGTAACACTGGTTTCAAAAATTCCATGACAGAGGTAGAAGTATTGAAATGCAGAGAAGTAATGAAGAGATAAAAATGATAACAATGCACTATAACCGTAGATCCTCGAGAAGTTGCAAAAGGAAACTGCACATTGATCGCACAACAATGATGTTGTGCGCATTCGCTCGAATTGGCGAATAAAGCAAAAAAAAATATATGTAGTTTCAGAATTGAAGAAGAAAAACCGCAATTATTTTTGTTCGAACCTAATATACTTCGCTCAAACCACGACGCTTTACTTCGCGGACGTGACTTTTCCTAAAGGTCTGCCTATCTCGCGAAGTTTTCAGTTGATCTTTGAACCTCGAGCTTCCTTCAAATTTCGAATCTTTCCGTATGAAAGTAATATCCCGTATAGCACGGCAATTGTGCTTCGTGAAAAATTGCCGTGCTATCCGAACTGGTATCTGTTATACGAAACTATAAGAACTAATACGAAAACAGGGTAAGGTTCCAAATACTAACAAAACTACACTATTTTGCTTTTATAACTATAAGAAACATGTTTAATAAAAGTATCAATAACCGTCGAAATATACTATATATTAATGTTATATAATGCATGTGAATTTTTCTTGTCTCCGTCACTGCCGAGCTACCATTCGACAGAGTTGGGCAGTAATTAATTACATGAGTAATTAATTACATCTGCAATTACATGAGCAAAAGTGGACTACAATTTCAATACGAATATAGATAATGGTCCAAAACATAAAAATCAATGGTTTAAGAGAACAATTACTGTAATTTGTAATTGCAGAAATAAAAGTACAATTACATGTAATTGTAATTGGCAATTACAATTACTTTTCGAATCACTGTAATTGTAATTGTGGTCCACAATTACAATTACTGGTTGAGCCAAGGTAATTGCAATTACAATTACAATTACTTACCAATTACTGTAATTTGTAATTGCAGAAATAAAAGTACAATTACATGTAATTGTAATTGTAATTGCAATTACTTTTCGAATCACAGTAATTGTAATTGTAATTGCAATTACTTTGGCTCAACCAGTAATTGTAATTGCGGACCACAATTACACAATTACATGTAATTGTACTTTTATTTCTGCAATTACAAGTAATTGTAATTGGTAGTTGCAATTACTTAACGCCAAAATGGCACTAAAAAAATATTATTATTGTGGACCACAATTAAAATTACAGTGATTCGAAAAGTAATTGCAATTGCTAATTACAATTACGTGTAATTGTATTTTTATTTCTGCAATTACAAATTACAGTAATTGGTAAGTAATTGTAATTGTAATTGTAATTACTTTTTGCCCCACACTGCCATTCGATGTCATATTGTTTCCCTAATTGTATACCTTCGTTCGTTAGAAACTTACTGGATAAATTAGTAGTGAGCTCTTCGTCTGTTTGTAATCATTTTATGAGTATGGAGGATTGAATGTTTCTGGTATTGCTGGAAATCATCACACCTTTAATTCAAAAAGAAAATGCAGTAACGAGAGATAAAATCTCTCTGTATCAAAGTCTAACAAAGTTTTCAAGATCTGAAATTTGTAACAGCAATAGCACCTCAGACCAATGGCGCTCCTAGGATTTAATCTTGGGGGAAGACGAATCGACCAATATGTTTTTTTTTAGCTAAAGTATCTGTCAACGGTAACCATACATATTTACGTGGTAATTATTTACATTAGTGGCTTCCTCACCGATTTTAATGACCTTGAAATATGTTGTCACGGTCATCATTCTGGAAAACTTTTTCCTATACATGTTACCGCCCCTCGATTTTAGTTTTCGAGATATTCACAAAAACTATTGCTAATACTTGTAATTTTCTAAATAATTCTGGAAATATCTTGAAAATTTGCTTTAATATCTACATACATCTATTTGTATAAAAAAGTCAAATTAAATATGAATGTTACATGAGAAATACCATATCTAATATGGAATAAAAATAGCGAAAGGAAGGTATAAGGTCTGTTTGAATTCACCGCTAAATATCGATCAACTCTTGACCGTTTCGATATTTAGGTTTCTAATTACAAGTATATTCATACAACCCTATTACCATGCATACAATCTTAGCATCAACACGTGGCTAACTAAGAGTATTACGGAAAAATTATTTTCCCTTACACAAAGCAAGTATGTTACAAGTTTCTTTTTGGTTTTAAATTCATACGTTACAAAACTTAATTTTGAATTATTAATTTACAGACGCAATCTTTAAAATTTTCTTGAAAATGATCTAAAATTGAGATCAAAACGTCGAAAAGTAAAAATTGTGAAATTTTTCAAATAGTGTAGGAGTTATAGCAGATCGAACCTGGGTGCCGAGATCATTAGAAAATATTGGTTAACAACAATTTACGATCGAGAATAACAAACAAACATTTATTGTTAATATTTTATTGAATTTTTCGTATTCCTACACGCTCTGTGTTTACATTTTACCACGTTTTTATTAGCTCGCTTTCTTGTTTGTTTGTCTGTCTGTTCGGTGACAAATTTTGCAATTGATTTTAAACTAACTTCCTGATGAGCTACAGATAAATTATTTCTGTGTTTCCGTTTACGTCCATTCTCAGAATTCGATGAAATTTTGAAAATAGGTTCTTTTCTGACTAAAATGACGATTGCCAGAACGTTTTTTTCCGACTCGAAATTTTTTTCTTTTATCATTTCAATGTCGCTCTCTACTTTACCGACTTACCTGACTCACCGACTTTACAAAGATTATTATTAAAATATCGATTATTAAAAATTGAAAGTTTACCTTATGTATGTATCACGCTAAATTAAAGAGAATTCCCTTATAGATCATATGTGTGAATTTTTATGGCGCTGCGAGATGAACCAAGTTGATGACGATGCATTTTTACAATTAATCGAAGATATTCTATATAAAATAGAAAGTTGGCAAGTCGGTAAGGTGGATGAAATATCTGGCTAGAATATTTCTTCCAAAGGTCATTTCATCAAGGGGTTGAACCATCCTCAATTTTACAAATGCTTTTTGGACTGACTTAGGTAAAATTTACACTTTCACAGGATTCCGAGTGAAAAATGAATTATACTTAGTTCCCACTTATTTTCCAACTGTAATAATTTACAAAAATTAATTGTTTTCTGGATGGATGAGGGTTGCGCGAGTAAACGAGAAGACGAAAACGTCAAAGCGAATCTCAGAACTAATGTATTCAATGCCTTTTTCTCTCGCAAAGGAGGCTGGAGTGAACGAAAAAGAAGCAGGAAAGTGGAGCGTGGATAGGGATGCGGTATACTGACGCTGAATTGAATTTTTTTTTTCAATTCATTCCACTTCCCACAAGCGCGAGACGTTCAAGCTCGATGAGTATCTGTGCGCGACAGCGGCGCCTATTCGCAGTAAATTCTCATTATTTTTAAATTGGAAATGAGAAGAGCACGCGGCGGGTGTGGTTAAGAGCACCTTCGCCGCCGTGGAAAAAAGTGGAAGTCCGGCAGTGTATTATTCCAGACCGATGCCTATCCTGAAGGTGGAGGAGTCGCAGAAATTAATTTAATTACGTAGCCGATGTCAATAACAGTCATCCGTACCCGTCTGAACGGGGAGATCCCCCGAGATCTGTTCGGTACGCTTACATACTATTTTCAATCATATTTTCTTCCTCTAAACTGTTCCTACAAAATTAATAAACATAAATATTCAATTTTATAAAGTCGGTTAACCCCTTGCCCTATTTTGACTTTGAGGAATTTTATATATTTAATTAAATTTTATTGAAATTTATATAGAAAATTTAATATTATTGAGGTTAGTATTGAATTATCATATTTTTTCCTATAAACTGTTCCTACAAAATTAATAAACGTAAATATTAAATTTTATAAAGTCGGTAACCCCTTGCCCTATTTTAATTTTGAGGGATATTATATATTTAATTAAATTTTATTGAAATTTATATAGAAAATTTAATATTACTGAGGATAGTATTGAATTATTAATTAAAAAAATTTTTTAACCAGTCACGCTCGTCACGAAGATTTTGAGCGTAATCTTCTTATGAAATGAACGATAATTTCATTCGTTTCTAATTAATATACAGCTTTTTTATGCATTTGTAACAAAAATTATCATTAGGTCCAATTGAAAACTGTGAAAACATTAACCATATTAATACTAAACCTACCGATCACTGAAACCGATTAAAATGTTTTAGCTTGCAAATATAACGAGGCTCTATTCAGTTAAATTTCGCGCGATTTTTATCACAATATGTGCTTGGATAAAGAAATTTATCGAATCAATTTTCATGCAAGTAACTTACGTTGATGTGGTGCCGATTTTTATTTATTTTTGATCTACAAATGTTGTTACTAATATAAAATATTACTCCGCAGGAGCGAAATATTTTATATTCTTCACTAATAATTTTAACGAGAGAAGATTAATATATTAATACCCTTAAAGTATATTGGTAATTATTTATTTTGATAGCCTCCTCACCGATTTTGATGACCTTGAAATATGTTGTCAAGGTCATCATTCTGAACAACTTTATCCTAAACATGTCGAGATACTAATAATATATACTAAAATCGAGCGGCGATAACATGTATATGAAAAAGTTGTTCAGAATGATGACCTTGAGAACATATTTTAAACCTTTGCACTCGGAGCTATTTTACCTAGAAAATCAAACGTTTCTTCTGACCCAGTATATTCCCATTCTCTATGATTTTTTAAAATGTTTAGTAATTGTTTAGATACCGACGAATCTAATAATGTAAACAATATTTTAAATAATAGTACAGCAATTTTTAGTGGTGCCTCAGAGGCGCCCTCGAGTGCTAAGGGTTAAGATCATCAAAATCGGTGACGAGGCCCTCGAAGTAAATAATTATCGTCTTTTAATATTTTCACTGTTTTCAAATTACGCTCGCTCGTTTTCGTCTACTTGTATTACCAATGGAAATAGGATTTTATTTGTTACCACTTTTCTAAAATCGATTTGAACAAATGGAAAATTACATAAACATCCGCAGTATCGTAACGATTGATTAGATTTGGTTCAGCCGTTAAGCTGGAAACAAATATTCACGAGAAAAGTGCGACTAACATTATTACGTTTTCTCCAACCAAAAATAATCTGTACTTATTTTCTCGAATTAACAAACAATCTCGTATGATATACTATTAATTGTATTAAAAAATTTTCCAATAAAAGTTGAATGTTAATAATTGAATTTACCTTTGGTATATTCACATAAATATTGTAAAAAACATACTATGGTTTTTCAAATTTACAACAAGCATTGTCTTGACAACAAAAGTATTAATAAAAAATCCATACTAAATTATTAAATAAAAGTCCATACTAAAGTAATAATTCACATCAAAAACAAGTAAGTTAGTTTTATGAACAATATTTAGAAACAATCTTTGTTATTACACTCAAGCATTTCAATAATATTTTTTGAAAATCGTACAACACAAATATATTTCCACAGACGCGATGCAAATACATCTTGAAAAGGATTCAAACTAGAATCGAAACGTCGATGATTATTTGATAATCTGCAAAATTTCTTCTGGATTTATTAATTGATCGACCCGTAGCGCCGAGAACATTCAACATTTATTATTAACAATATTACGATCGATATCCAAGGACATTTATTATTGCGTTTTAAAGAATATTTTCATAATCCCTCATTATCCAATGATTAACAGTTTTTTGTTTAGCAGAATTTCTCCGTGAAACTGCTGAAATATTGACAGCGGTGTACGCGAAAGGAGCAGGAGCGTCGCGTTACCGGTGGTTCTCGTTAAAACTTCCCTGGAATCGATCGACACCATTCCCAAGTGGCTGCTAAGTAGCAATATCGGTAGGTCTCGATGTCCGCGCGATGTCTCGTAGAGGAAGAAGAATCTTTGCAATCCGAAAAGAAATTGTAAAGCGCGGCAGCCATCGACGCGATCGACGGCCCGGGGAGGAGGTGGGAACGGATAAAGACTGGAAGCAGAGGCGGCAGCAATCCGTCTTAGACGGGGCCAATAAAATGTAAATGCGTGGGCAATTCGCGCCCAATGTCGAGGGGCACCTTCTTGAGATAGTTTTCCGTTTGTTCGCCGGGGACCGTAACAGTGAATAAGTGGCGAGAACGTTCAGCCGTGTGTACGGAACGGGCCCGCAGGCTACGGCCGTCATTTGCGTGAGTAACGGCGAAGCGGAGAAGCAGAGAAGTTAGGGTAGCGAGACGAGTAATTTATAGTCAATAATTCTTGGCGAGGCAATTTTCGCATCGAGCGCGAACGTTTCCTCCGGAACCGAGAAGGAGAAATAGGAGGAGGTGAGGGGCGGTGCCGTAGAGGCGGCAGGAAATGAGGCGGAATGTTAAATAGCTACCGTAGCTTCCTCTCCCCTAGGCCTGTCATCTCAGGTAGCCTTTAAACTGCACGCAGAGAATTATTCCCGACGCGCGGCTGCCTATTTTCTCAATATAACCGATACACCCCCACCTAACAATTATCCTGCTTCTTTGACCTCGCCCCCATCCCCCTCGCCTCTAACCATTTATCATCCGTCCTCACCTCCGTGATACTCCTTTCGCAATCGCGACTTCCTTCAACAATGCAATCCGTCGATTCCAGAGTGTCGTTGCTGGGTACAGTCGGCCACGAAACGATAGGACAACACTGTCCAACAAATTTAAACTTTTTTTTTGTTTTCATATAACTATTGGGTGGATCTTACAGAGTTTTTTGCGCTGATTCCGAATCTGGTCTTATTTTTTTCCTACACGCACAGTATTTGAAAAACACGACTTTGAAAAAAAAACCTATCTTTCAACTTTGAACAAATATTGTGATGTTATTATAAAAGATATTGTATTGTTCTTTACATCAGAAGATTCTCTAGACTTTCCCGAATCCAGTGATGTGCAATAGTAATACATTATGATTGTTTAAACATGTTTAAACAATCATTAAAGACGGAGAGGCACCACTTTTGCACCATTTTTAGCTGATATTTTTTGATTTATCTCAGAAAATAAGAGTCCAGCGGAAAATCGAAATATACCACGCGATAGAGCAGACTTTTATCTTGAGAAATCACCTTTTCAAATCTCCAACGTCGACGTTTTTTGCCTTCCAGAACGCAAAATATCTGCGCCGGACATGCGTTGCCGCCAGTGGTGCTCTGCCACTAGCGCGGTCGTTCGACGGGAAATGACGCGGCGCGGCGTAACGGCGATGCAGTGGCTAGAAACTATAAGCGCACAATATTATGTCAACTTATTTAAAAATGTTATTATATTGTTATTTATTATTTATTACTATATATATTCTGTATAAATTATTTTATATATATTTTTTTAATCTTAGTCTCTTGTTTATAGTATATTTCATAGTAAAAAGGTCTTTTACAAGAAAAAGATCATTTATTCCCACACTACACTACTATACTATTTACAATGCTAAAATATATGTACACTATTAAGATATAATACACTACTAAAATACATATAGTACATACACAATAACTAAAATGCTGTAAAAAACTATCAATGTTTTTTGAAGTTTTATAGCGTAGCAATACAGATTTGAAATGCGTAATACACCTGACTTCGACAAATTCCAAGCAGAAACTGAGCTGTTATACGATTTTTAGTAAGAATCACTACGATATTTTAAAACAAACGACAGTCTACAGACTACGGAACACATACAATATAACGAAAGTCTGCAAAATGCAGAGAGTGAAAAATTTTATTTGCAGTAATTGTCGTCTTATCTATGTACCTATAGTACCAATAAACATTCGAGATTCTTCCGAGTAAAATAAGTACAAACACAATATAAATGGGACTTTTTTATCGAATTCAAGATATAAATAAGAATAGGTTGCTCCATATTAAATCGTATTATTAATATGTATTCTAGAATTGTAAATAGTGTAATAGTGTACTGTGGGAATAAATTATTTTTTTCTTGTAAAAGACCTTTTTACTATGAAATATACTATAAACAAGAGACTAAGATTTAAAAAAATATATAAAATAATTTATACAGAATAAATATAGTAATAAATAATAAATAACAATATAATAACATTTTTAAATAAGTTGACATAATATTGTGCGCTTATAGTTTATAGCCACTGCATCGCAGTTACGCCGCGCCGTGTCATATCCCGTCGAACGGCGGCAACGCATGTCCGGCGCAGATATTTTGCGTTCTGGAAGACAAAAAACGTCGACGTTGGAGATTTGAAAAGGTGATTTCTCAAGATAAAAGTCTGCTCTATCGCGTGGTATATTTAGATTTTCTGCTGGACCCTTATTTTCTGAGATAAATCAAAAAATATCATCAAAATTTAGTGCAAAAGTGGTGCCTCTCCGTCTGTAATGATTGTTTAAACATGTTTAAACTGTCAGTATATGACAGTACGTCTCCGCGCGACGATCGGTAGTGTATCATCGCGTTGTTTATAAATTGAAATTTACAGTGAGCTTAGTGAGTATAAGTGTTATAAGTGAGTATAGTAGATAGATACTTGGTCCCCTCAGGGTTTCAAAGTCCATACACCACTCTCTCTCCTTCTCTTTTCCAATTTCACCTATCACCTAATTGCAATCAAATTCAGCGGGACCTACTGTTTTTATGGTGGGTTCCGAACCACCTTTTTTGACAAGTCACCGCCTGAAGTATACTGTATGTATACCCATGCGGTCACCCATCCAAGCCCGACCCACGTCCAACACTGTTTAACTTCGGTGATCGCACGAGAACCGGTTTGCAGCGAGGCTATGGTCGTTGACTATAAGTGAGTATAAGTATCAATAAATAGTGATACAAGTATTGACACAAGACTAAAAAGCAGAAAATAATTATTTAAATACAAATAAATTTTTTAAAATACCACGTTGTTAAAAACGGACTAAAAAGTATAAAATAATTATTCCTAGTCCCACATGGATTCCTAATCTCGTACAGATAGTCCTGAAAATTTGTGATTGTAAATTTTTAATATACAGATTAATATAATGAAAATTCTTGTAAGATTTAAAACGAAAAACAACGAAACGTTATTCGAATGAGCCGTTCTTCACAATCTACAGGGTGTCTCAAAATTCCTTCAATGTCCGGAAATTGGAAGTTCTTGAGTTTATTTGAAGCAACATTTTCCTTTGCAAAAATGGTGTCCGCGGCTTCGTTAAGAAGTTATTAACGAAAAAAAATTTTTTTAAATATATCAAAACTACAACAAAATACATCAATTATCTATTGCATTAAAAATTTTTATTATTTTAAATAAACTCAAGAACCTCCAATTTCCGGACGTTGAAGGAATTTCGAGACACCCTGTAGATCGTGAGGAACGGCACATTCGAATAACGTTTCGTTGTTTTCCACCCAGGGATCATTGCGTACATTCTCATAAGAAGATATAACGAGAAATATCGTGTTTACTTCTACTCGCTGGGTATCGCGTATCGAATAATAGGTATCGAGAAAAACTAGGGAATGCAACGAGCACAAGTACTCCCAAGATGCCGTGTCTCTTCCTTACTGGCGGCTTTCGTACTTTTATTTACCAGTCCGGCGCTCCACTTATGTGGAAAGTTTAACCCTGGTGTGGGGAAGCGAAGATTACCCGGGGCAACATAAACCGATACCAACAACATAAAGGTGTGCAGTCGATATTAGATATCAAGGCATCCACCTTACCTTTCATCCGCCATCGAGTGTCCCACCGAGAGCTATCAGACTGATAGAATATGTTTGACGCTGCCGCGCGACACTATCCCTACCCTCCTTATATCGACATACTCCCGGGGTATGCGATTACCATACATCTACCACCTTATTTAAAATAGCTTTTATCGCGAGCTTAACTTACATCCTGAATTTGCTCCAAGATATTCCCTGCACTATGCGCATCATGCCGCATACACGAAATCTTCCTTTATCTTTCCGTTGTTGTTCAGATTATGAAAACGAAAATAGACCACGACGAACTAGTGTTCCATACCAACTTCATTCTGCTTCCTAGTTACATTTATTTGCAAAAGAAGCTTGTAATATTACAGTCTACAGTGCTCGATGTTAAAATCGAAATATCTTTTAAACTAATGGTGTTAAATAATCAGTTTAATTAAATTAAGAATTAGATATATATATAATTTATAATTTAATTGTAAATATAATTAATAATATATAATTCAATGAAAATAATTATTTAAAACTATTAGTTTAAAAGATATTTCCATTAATATATATTAATATAAGATATAATATATATTAAAATTTTTTGAAATACTAATGGAATTTCCTTCATCTATATCATGTTTATATATATATATAACGAATGTTTAATTGTTTAATTGAAAATAACTTATAATATTACAGTCTACAGTACTTAATGGTAAAATCGAAATATCTTTTAAACTAAATGATTTTAAATAATTAGTTTAATTAAATTAAGAATTATATATATATATATCTTTTTTGTATATACATTATTATATATATTATATATATACATTTTCAAATATTAATGGAATTTCCTACATCTATATTCATGTTTATAATATATACAACGAATGTTTAATAAACAAAGGAGTAATAATACAAACACGTGTTAATTGTTAAACATGAATACAGATAAAGGAAATTCCAATAGTATCACAAAAAATTTTAATCACACCTAATAACTTCAAGAAAATACATTGATACGAATTATAAACTCCTAAATGAATATGTTGAATTTTGAAAATTTTTTCAACGATTTTGAATTTCATCTATTCGATATTGCTGTAAAAGCATAAAGATCCGCAGGCCAGTTATAAGTTTCATAAATGTATATTTGTTTTATTTAAGTCTGTCCTACTTAGAAAATAATTTTATGAAAATTGTATGTTTCCAAGATAGAATTGTAACTGGCGTTTCATTAGTACCGTTACTTTTAATAATAAAGATAATACACAGTCGTAAGAGATCCAATATCTTCGTAATTTACACTGAGAATTAATTCCACGTGACGCAGTAATCCCTCGAAGTTAAACAAAAGATATTCATAATGATCTTCGTTTAACGCTACCTTTATCTAATTATAATGTCATTGTAGAAGAGGATTGGCACTATTGTATTAGCACAGGGGTAGCCGAGAAACAATAAAACCCCTGTCTAGGGCCAAAATTACGTTGTCGTTGTGTGTGCAGGGCGAAATGGACAATGAGACACCATTATTTCGCTGGAACGCCGGTTTACAATGACCGATAATGAAATTTCCATCAGCGATACAATGGTTGCCGAAGACCGAAAATATTCTTGATTGTGAAGTGTGTTTAGTAATATTAAGAGCTGTAGGGGGAACGTCATTGCTGGGGAAAAACACAGGATAAATAATTATCAAACTATCGAATATTTATTTTACGTATGCACTGCTTTATACAA
>JAQQRY010000044.1:8795-31484 GCA_028455595.1 Lasioglossum vierecki | reverse complement strand
AGGAATATTAAACTCGATCTTACGCGAAAGCCCACCCGTACGGGTGAGCATCAAATTCGCGCCTCGGTGGGGTAGCTTATACCTACTAAACCGCAAGGCTAGATTTTATCGAATGCCCTTTTGCGCTAAACGCAGGGTGCGTGAACTGCGATGTGTGTATCGATTAGAATCAGAAGAAGACGTAAGAAGTATGTAGATGAATCCTCGGAAAGGGATTACGATTTGTTCTGCTCTGCGATGTTGATGCGCGATGTTGTATTCCTTTTCTCCGGAATTGATCTTGGAGTTCGAGCGCTTCTCCGTGGTAGATTCTAGAGCGTTCGTTAGGCGAAAGATTTTTGGATTATATTTAATTAATGATAAGCGAATGGATGTATTCGCAGATGAATATATGGTAAGTGAGGCTGCGCAGATAAAGATGTGCGCTAGCTCGCTGTCGAGAGAATTGGGAATGTATGAGTATGAGCAATTAAAAAGGAGAGCAGCTTTGGAGATGGGAATGGTATATTCTAAAGGCTTTGATTCTTTCTCTTTGCGCGATAGATTCGTCTCACCCTAAGGACATATTATGCGTAACGCCTTTCAACAGAAGAAGGGGCACGCCAATCTATACATGCTTATCGAACGATTCGTTTTGAATTACTATAGTTCGAGATTTCAGAGGACTAAGCGTGCCTTTGAATCCTCTCGTTATTATAAAAATGCAGAGAAAGGAAACAGACGCACTGGCAATTCCCATATAGGGTAAGGACTATAGAGAGGAATGAGAAAAAACCTATGGCATAGCGGAAGTGACTTATTAGCCGGACTTACGGCGGCAGAAAAGATGGTGGAATCGTCTTTCGAATGTTATCGTTCGGTAGTGAAGGGATTGTGCCGGTCAGGTGTTCATGGCGAAGAAGTGTCGCAGTTCGTCAAGAATTGCAGTTTGGACAAGCTCCACTCCGCGCCTCACATTAGGTCGTTATTTCCTGCGTTAACGGCAGGAATGGAAGAATCAGAAATGTTAAGGGTGCTGTCGCTTTTGGATTTACGCGGACTTGCAAAAGGCCGTGAATTGTTATCTTCCCTATGCGGTTCTCTCACAGGGGTCAAGCCCTTATATCTAAGTCTAGTTAAACATTTGGGACTAGATGCAGGAGCGAGGACTATGCTGTACACCCTCTCCGCTACAGCGTGCATATTGGGGTTAGATGATTATCAAGAATTTTGGGACTGCCTGAACATTCATGTAGTAATAGGATGGAATGTCTTCCTGTCAACGGGAAGGTTTAACGTGCTGCAACGAGCGGAGGGAGAGTTTACGGTACTCACGATCGGTCACGTGGAAAGAGACGAACGTATTTCAGGCCGGGGATATGAACTGATAGCTGCGTATGCGCATGCTCGTGATTGGATTTTAAACAAACCAGAATATTGGTACGACTGTAATACGACTCTAGTAATAACAAATGATTACAAGCAAAAGAAAGATCGAATATATTTTGTTTTTATTATTGGATGAAGTGAGTTTACGTTATATGCAGATATATTTTTATCCAAGCTAATCGATAAATTTAATTGAACGAAAAATTTAAGCGAAGAATTAGGATATGAATTAGAGTCGAGTTACTCTAGATTAAAAAAATAACGATCACGACGCGAATGCATTTAAAATCGCGACCGTGATCATGATTCTGCGATCACCGTGAAAAATCACGATTACTGATTTTGCACGTCATTATTATATAGAGGCGGAGAGAGAGGGTAACTTTATTCCCTCGTCGGGCAACTCTGTTCGATCAGGCTACTACATGTACGTAATAGAATATTATAGAGTATACAGCCAACACCCTATATACTGCAAAATTTATAAAATCAGAAAATCAGAAACAACAGAAGAATTGTAAAATTACGATCGCCAACTGATTGTGAAAAAGAAGACAAATTGAAACGAGCGCCCGCGATCGTTAACTCCTGGTTATCCGTGTGCAGTGGCGAATCGAGACAAATGGGGGCCCTACGCAGTCCAAAAATTTCGGGGCCTTACCAAAAAAAATTTAAAGTGAAGTGATGAAAATGAATGATCTTTTT
The DNA here is from genome assembly GCA_028455595.1 of Lasioglossum vierecki. Taxonomy (NCBI): domain Eukaryota; kingdom Metazoa; phylum Arthropoda; class Insecta; order Hymenoptera; family Halictidae; genus Lasioglossum; species Lasioglossum vierecki. Next base: position 29,411 of record JAQQRY010000044.1, on the reverse strand, counting down.
TTAAACAACACAATTTGACAAGATAAACATTTTCTGACCTAAACGCGGGGCCCGAAGCAGCTGCTTAGTCCACTTACCGCTTAATCCGCCACTGTCCAATTTTGTTAGTAAAATCCGTTTTTCCTTACAATATAGAGGCGGCCGTGATAGAAACGCGAACAACTTCAGATCGGACTGAGACAGCGTTGCCAAATGTACAAGAGACGACCGTGGCCAACGTCGTTCAAATACAGAATCGTTAAGCAACTAACGTTCCTTCACCGTTGTGCACTGTTCTAAAAAAAATCGTGTTTCAACAATGTTCTTCACCCATAAGAAATCAATTTGTTTGCGTTATTTCGCACAGCGAATGCAAAACATTTTTATTTTGCACGAAGATCCGCGGTCTACTGATAAGTCGATTGCGATACGTAGAAGAGGTTGGCGTGAAATTAATTGATATATTTCCACGGCAAGGAGCGAGTGGTTTAAACAGGAAAAAAGTGTGCTTCTGGGTCAGACGAACGGGGCGAACAGTGCACGAGGCTCGAGCACGACTCCGTGATTGCGCGTGTATCGATAAATTCTAGAGTCACGCATACACATACATATTTTATATACACGTACAATAACTCTCTGTTAGCGGAAGCACGACATGTCTCACTCATACGCACGTTACACCTTTCTCACTCGGAAATCACAGTTGAACATTGGTTTTTCAACGTTACCCGTGGCACTCGTTTAATTTCTCCGAAATTAAGTAACACGTCGGCCGCAGCCGAATCGACCGGAACGCGCGTGACTGTTGCAGAAATCGCACGCCGAGCGGGGGAATTATTTTTAATCGAAAAATTATCGGCTGGGCTGAACGAAAATTCATTAACGGCAGTAACAGGAAAAATCGCTTCTGGCACGCGTATCTCGCGCGCGCTCGCGGGAAACGCGAGAGCACCGAAGGGCGTAAAACGTTTTAGATTCGCCATGAAAATTACACGACCGGAGAGAGGGTCAGGTGGGCGTCGGGAAATTTGAACCACGAGGGCAAACAGAGCGAGCACGCGGCATAATATTAAGATTAAGCACCGGTAGAAGCATCGTAACGCCGCGATTATACAAAAGAGCCTGTTAAAGGCGCGTCTCGACGATTCATAATTACACGGCGGCCATTAGGATTTTTTCTTTCAGGCACACGTTCTTTGCAGATTTGCTCCCTCTTTCAACGGTACACTCCGTTATCCTCGCACGAAAAATCACAGTTAAACGCTTGATACAGTAATACTCGCCGCCGCCGCACAGTGGTCCAAAACGAGAAATTCAGTGACATTCCGCCAAAAATCGACAGTCTCATATTAATATCAGACCAACACGTATCTCTTCTTAAACGTTCATAGATTTCGAAAATGAAGAAAATACATCAAATATACTTAAAGTTGGTCACTTTGAAATTGGAATCTTTTACGCGGAGAAACTGTTCTGTTTCTTCGTGGTGCCCTGAAGAGCTCAGTTGATATTTCGTTTCGATTTTTTTTTGTTTTGAAGAGCATTCTTTTGAGATAAGAAATCGTGCTTGACATTAATGATTATTGTATATAATGTCTTTTAAATGTAATGTTGAATGAAATAAAGAAAAATCTCAAAATACTTTACAGTTGACAAGGTGTATCTTTTTTTGCTTAAGAGAGCATAGACTGTAACAAAATAGAATATTTTCAGTAGGTCTTCCCCTATAAGACCATGCAAAAATCTTTTCCACATTCGACCCCCTTTTAAAGTTATTATATTTTATTTCATCCGCGGCGTATCATTTTATGCGTATACGTTCGGACCCAGCGCCAAAACTCCGCAATGACCTAAGACGTTTGAAAGATTTGTTTAGATTACTTGAAGTGTTTATTTACAGAAGCTGTAAAATTAATTATTAAATAGCTTTAAAGGATATCCAGTTAAATAAAATTTTTATGTTGTTATTGTTTACCTTGTTAAAGTATGTAATTGTTATTTTTTTTCTTAACCTATCTGTTAAGTAACATTACTACATTATGTAGTCCAAATTTCATGGCAATATCTCTTATGGTTCAAAAGTTATACACAAATGTCACTGAATTTCTCGAATTGGACCACTGTGCGCCGCCGTCCTTTCGGATCTTTGCACCGAAGATTTCTCGATGAACCCTACCAACGCTCAGCGACGTATTTCGCCCAAAAACTCTGAGAAAACTATTTTTCAGCGTTATTTGTGGACTTAAGGTCTCATAATATAGTGTATCGTTGAATTAGTCGTAACGTGTATTATAATATGAAATAAAAAATGCACTTCACCATTTAAAAAATTATTTCATCTTTTTTACATTTTTATCGAAAAAACATTCTTTTTTTTTTAAATTTTGTATGTAGAAGTTTGTACATGTATACTGTCCAAATTTTGTTGCAAAAATTTTTTCCTCTGATCATCGGAAACCCTTGTGAAAATTATTTTGCGTTTAAATTATGCTTAAATGATGTCATTTATTATTTTCAATTCAATCTGTGCAAATGTAGAAGTAATTCCTTTTATCGAATGAAACGACCAGAAAGAGCACTGAATATTACTTAATAGTATAACAAAATCGTCAATGATGTTTTATAATCGTAAAAAAAATTTAACGAATGATTGATCATGTTCAAATATTAATAACTGTACTAATTTATAATCTGTTTTTCAGTACATTAATATTGAAAACTCTTTTAAAAATTTACAGACGCATATGGGAAAAATGAGACGACGACAACTCTAGAATCTAGAATCATTATGATTAATACTATGAGTGAAGCTCAATTACTGAAATACAGTAACAAGAGAAACGCTGACACTTTATGGAACATGATAAAATTCAATATGGCGGCAGAAACGGAACAAGTGAAGACGAAATCCCTGAGTGAACTATCTAACCTCAAAATGAAGAAGGGAGAACACGTGGACGATTATAGAAATCGAGCCGAAGGCTTGAAAAATCAATGCATGCAACTGGGTAAATGTCTTGAGGAATTTGAATTAAAAATGTTTCTGTTAAAAGGATTGAGAGCAGAATTTGAGCCAAATGTAAGAATCCTGAAAAGCCAGGCAAATGTATCTATTAACGACGTGAGATAGTGAGTGGCTTCTAAACTCGGGGTCAACAAGCCACATGGCGAGTGAAATTGGCATCTTTAACACATTAAGAAGCGATAACAGGGAAATTACTATAGCAGATAAAGAAGGGATAAAAATAGAGACGAGTGGGATAGGAGATGTAGACCAAACAAATAAAAATGATAGGGTCAGATTATCTAATGTATTGTATGTCCCCGATTTAAATTCGAATTTACTGTCTGTAGCGAAAATTACTGATAAAGAGTTTTAAGTGCAATTTGATAGAGAAGGTGCTATTGTATACAGAAAAAAACAGTGGGGTGTACATGAAAGCTAAACGCAAGTGTAATGAGTATTACGTTCCAGGAAATATTGCGAGTGAAGAAAAATTAGCAGTCATCAAGGATAAACGTGTATGGCATAGAAGACTAGGACACGTCAACGAAAGACTGATCCAAGAGATGAAAAAGGAGGAACTGGTAATCGGGATGGAGGATACTAGTGAATTGAACAGACAATGCGATAGTTTAAATGTAGTGAAGTTGGCGAATGGAGGAAACTATAAAGCCAGATCTAAATTGTTGAATAGAAGATGCTGTTTTGTGAAAGAAAAGAATAATAATACAGGGTGGTCCACCTAGTGTTTGGAATTTGAACTATCAGTTACTTGACTTTAGAACCATCAATTGTTATTTGGAAAGTGACAGATATTTACTATAACCTCTAAAATTTACGAAATGGATCGCTATTCGCGAAACTCAAAAACTCAATTTATCGATCCATTCGTAAAGCGAGTTCGTGAAACTGGAATGTTGGTGGATAAACCAACTCGTGTACGTACTCGTATAGTGCGCTCAACCGAAAATATTGCTGCTGTTGCTGAAAGTGTGCGAAATGAACCATCAACATTAATTCGTCATCGTTCGTCACAATTGGACATTTCACGCACTTCTTTGATGCGTATTTTGCGTAAAGATCTGGCTATAAAGCCATATAAAATTCAATTTTCGCAACAGATAAAGGCAATTGACCACCCGAAACGTCTGGAGTTTGCAAATTGGGCAGAAAATCGTTTGGCCGAGGATAGCGAATTTTACCGAAAAATCATCTTTTCGGACGAAGCTCATTTTCACCTCGGAGGTTATGTTAATAAGCAGAATTGTCGCATCTGGGGCACAGAAAATCCGCACGTTGTCGTAAAGAAGTCAATGCACCCACAACGAGTGACTGTTTGGTGCGGATTTTGGTCTGGCGGCATCATTGGCCCATTTTTCTTCGAAAATGAAGAAGGAGTAGCCGTAACCGTCAATGGCGAGCGCTACCGCGCAATGTTAAACGATTGGTTCTTCGAACGAATTGAAGATGAAGACTTGGAATATTTGGTTTCAACAGGACGGCGCTACGTGTCACACAGCGAAAGCCACAATCAATGTTTTGCGACCAGTCTTCGGAAATCGAATAATCAGCAGAAATGCTGATGTGAATTGGCCACCAAGAAGCTGCGATTTGACGCCATTAGATTATTATCTTTGGGGAGCAGTAAAAGGTAAATGTTACGCCAATAATCCAGCAACAATTCAAGACCTCAAGGTCGAAATTGAAGCTGCTATTAGTGCGATTATGCCTGCAACCATCGAACATGTCCTTAAAAACTGGGTGGATCGGGTAGGCTACTGTCAAGTCAGCCGTGGTGGTCATTTGACCGAAATCATATTTCATAAATAAATGTCATGAAACAACCTTTTGAATAAATGTTCAACCAATGAAAAATATTAAGCCGTTTTTTTTATAGCAAAATGAAATTCCAATTTTTAAATGGACCACCCTGTATATGTATTACACATGTACGCAGCGAAAACATGCAGCGGATTACTTAACCAAAGCTTAGAACGCATCAAAGTTCGTTAAGAACGTTAAAATTTTCTTGGAGGTAAATAATCAATAAAAACAAGAGGGGAGTGTGTGTGTGTAATTGTTTTTTATTGAGTGTGTGTGTGTACGACTGAATAAAGTCATGGAAGGATGGATAGAGTGCGAGAGAGTGTGGAAGAGGAGTGCGTGAGTGAGAGAGAAAGAGAGAGATGGAATGTGAGCAAGCGTGAAAGTAGTAGGGAGAGAACTGAGTCTGAGAATATAGAGAGTGAACATAACCTCAAATAACCACGTGTAAGAGGAAACATACTACTTAATAAATATACTAATTGTTCGTCGTTAAACAAAATCAATTTTTCCTACCGCGCCCCCTTAACAGAATAAAACCCACAATTTCACGAATTAAACGAATAAAACGAAAGGAAATTACATACTAAAAATTTGATTCTCTTCTCCGAACTGTTTAAGAGTTAAATGAGAAATTTAAACCATTCATAGAATTCTTATTTTGCAGAACTTTGCACTATCAGAGTTTTGTGCAGTCTAGTCGTCCGTGTGCAGCATTCTCATACTATAAATGATAATTCAAAGTTTATCTTTCATAGAAAAGAACATACGGTGAAATAAACTTATTAAATGCGAGTGAAATAATAAAATTGGAACATTGTAAAGTCAAATTTTAGCGATGTTTCTACAATATTTTTTCAAAGAATACATATGTTTGCTAGTTGAAATTCAATGTAGCTTCAGAAAATTCAATATATAAATATTTTCACGATTCAGGCATTTTTGTTATGAATTTTCAAAATAATGTTTTCTATGGTTCCTATGTATATACGTAAAGTTTCGTTGACTTTAATTGTATAACTCTGAAATAATCTGTACAAACTATTTTATAATTAATAATATAATAATTGCGAGGCAATTTCACACTATAAGAGAAATTCTTTTGGAAATACAATTACAATTACAAATTAATAATTAAATACGTGTAGAATAAAGAAATATTGTTAAACTAGACTACGTTGGATTAAACGAGTTTGCATATAAAGACTTTATAACATCGTATTTGCCATTCACTTTTGCCTATAAAATCATCTTTGGCATGGCTATTACTCGATAAAGTAAATTGAGAATAAATTAAAGATTGAAAGAGTGAAGAATATTTAATTAATTAAAACTACGTATTGCTAGCAGGGCTAGACAAATTAAAATGCGAGTAAAAATAATTATATTTAATATCTAGAACGTGAATTTTTATGCAAAATAAAAATTGATTGCAAGAAACATGAGGAGTCATATGAAATACTCTATCCATCCTTGTCGTTTCACCTTTAATAATTTCATCAGCATGGAAATAATATACAGGGTGTCCCAAAATTCGTGTACTTCCCGGAAATGGGAGGTTCCTTAGGTCATTTGAAGCAACATTTTCCTTTACAAAAATGACGTTGGCGGCTTTGTTTAGGAATTATCAACGAAAAACACGGACCAATCAGAGCGCGGCTACAGCGGATCGATTCTGGCTCGACCAATGGCGCCGCCACGCTAAGCGGGACCTGTCGCTGAGTCGGACTCCGTTCGCTATAGCCGCACTCTGATTGGTCCGTGTTTTTCGTTAATAACTCTTAAACAAAGCCGCCGACGTCATTTTTGTAAAGGAAAATGTCGCTTCAAATGACCCAAGGAACCTCCCATTTCCGGGAAGTACACGAATTTTGGGACACCCTGTATAGATATTCCTTTGACTGTTATAAATTGCTATCTACTCATTTGTGTGACACGTGCATAAAATCCACAATCTATTAATAACCGTTATCGTATTATCAATGTGCTAGGTAACTATCTGCATATCGAGAAAACTCTGCATCGTACAAAATCTACATGGAAAACAAAAAAATCCATATCAGTGCCAAAATGGATTGATTGATTTCTTTGATAGGGTGATGAAAGAGAAAAAAGTTTTTCTTTGTCATGTTATTTAGACGGATTCGAATCAACTCAAACATTGTTCTCATTGCTTCACTGCTACTGTAAATATCTATTGAAAAATACCTGTACAAAGAAAATCTTCCTGTGAGCTTCCAAGTATTTGAAACAATATTCGTTAACACTTTGCTAGACTGTTGAAAACAATAACCTTTTCAGCAGAACCGTATCCCATATCCTATTCTATGTGTAATTATAGTATCCTTAAGAGAGACCAAATCCTTAAGACCAATCTTGTTCTACCCTCAAAATCCACAATTCGAATCGATACAATGATCGAAGTGTCTGGTTCACCAACAAATCAATTCGGCGGAACGATCCGGCGCGATACGCGAACTGTAAAACAGAAAACAAGAACAAATAACTTCCCTATAACATTGGAAAGTTAAGAAAAGCACCAGAGAGAATCGCGCGATCGTATTCGGGGGACGTTACCGCGGATAGCATCAAGCAACCAATTTATTCGTCTAATGAGATTACGATGAGGTTACCTTAGCAATAATACTTGTTCGCTCTCCGAAATCAGTTGTCTTCAGGTCAACCGGCTTCTCTGACTTCCATATATTTATATATCAAACACACCCTATTACTTCGTACTCATAACATGGATCACAGTTAAACGGTTGATAGTTTCCTACGTGTCCAATCATGGTCAAGATTCATGATCAAGGACTCATTGCGGCATGCCGGACGCGGCACCTAGACGAGGTGCTCCGTACAGGGAGTACGGGGAGAAATAGGGTGGCAGACCAGCAGGAGTGTGAGGATGAGGTGGTGGAAGCGGTAGACCCAGGGACGATAAAGACGGCGGCAGAAGCGGCGAGGGTTTCCCATACGGGTGATAACGGGCTGTCGCGAGCGGGCTCAAAGGTGGCGTCGGATAAGTTCTGGAGAACAAAGGATGCGTCGGCGGTAGTCCGACGGATGGCGATAGAAGAGACAGGGTCGCCGCTGAAGGATCCGTGGCACCGCTCGTCGAGACACTCGTGTGACTCCTAAGATGCTGAAGCAGCTCATCGGACGTGGAGAACCTTTTGCCGCAGTAAGCCGTGTCACCAGCGATCCAGTTGCAGACGTAGGGAAGCTGCGAGGCTGCTGCCAAAGCAGCCAATTGTGCATGAGCGTAAGCAGCAACCCCCAAGGCTCCGTAGGGTGCTGCGCTAGGTTTGTGATCGCACTGAGCACAGCCGGCAGGGCAGGTGCCAGGTGTGCTACCAGTTGTGGACGTTAACTTCCCGTTAGCAACCGCGCTAGCCGAGCTAGCGAAGAGATGAGAGTTCAGTTGGCAACCGGTACAGTAAGGATCCCGACACACCGGCATCAGAGTGTCCGGTCCCGAAGCACTCTTCAACCTGGCGTAGCTCAGATAAGGATTGCCGGATACCAGGCCGTTCTTCAAGGCTGCGTGGTGTTGGGACATTAACGAGCTAGCCATCACGTCTATAGGCAACTGTGGGCTGTAGCCTAGATACGCGGACGTTGTGGCTAAACTAACTCCCGGCTTGAAAGTACCCAGAGGAAGATCCTTGATGGACGGATCCGTCATCGCTAGAACACCAGCCGGACTGTAAGATGGTTTCACCTGCAACGATGGACTGCTCACTACCACAGGCTGCTGTGACGAACTAGACTCGAGCTGAGACAGATTCGCCGTTGATGTTCTCGAAGCTGGTGATTCGCGGGCCACGTCGCCGTTCGGCGTCGCAGTTTTCCGACCTTGAGGTGTTACCGCGCGTACCGAAGAGGCGCTTTGATTACTCGAACATCGTTTATTACTGCCGCCAGGTGTTCTAGATCGTCCAGACGTCGAATGACTAGATGCTGACCTCTGCTCATCCGGGCTGGCTGCTTTCTCACGACCCAAACACGACTCGTACGGCTTGAAATTGGTCTTGCTCGGTTCTGTCGACGTCGCAGCGACAGCCGGCGACGATTTTTCACGTGATTGATCCGACTTCGACGATTTGTTACTCGACGACGGTTTGTCCAACGAGCCTAGCAGAGATTTATTGGACGGCGTGTCCGCTCCTATTTGGCTGCAAGTTTGAGCGAGCAGAGCGAGGGGACTCTTCTTCGCATCCAACTGTAACCAAAATAAACGTATGAACATCTGCGGTTCGAGAATCTATCTGGGATGGAATCGCCGATAGCGTGGCGAAACTTCGTTACTCTCTTTTGCTACGATTATATTTTATGGAAACCACCGAAACACGTTCCGTCGACCCGGTTATGAGGGCGTAAATGTATCGAGTGTGTCTACTCGGTAATATTTTTCTAGACATTCTTAGTGATCAAATATTTGTGGATGTTATGGGGTCGAAATGACGAAGAGTATTTCGAATATATTGAATCATTGATTGCTTTTAACTCATTTACATTATAAGGAAGAAGGAAAAGTAATGTCCTTATCAATTTTCTTTTATTGTAGCACAGTAGAACAATGTAAAAATTCAAAAATCATTTATTATATCAGTAATTTGTACATGTTGATAATAACAACAACAAACCAATGGTGCAAATTGGTTAAATATAGTCTGAATGATCCTTTCGAAAAAGAAGAAATGGAAGATAAACTATGAATCTATATTGTTTTAAATTCAATGACTATCTTTCTTAAATATTCTACCACAACATTCTTAAATAAACAAGAAAACGTCCATTTAAGATAAAGAAATATATGTATTGCATTTCCCAGTAAAAATGAAATAAAATCAATGTTCCAAATGATTCAACTAGAGAGAGAGAGAGAGAGAGAGAGAGAGAGAGAGAGATCACAATTTTTTAATATTATTTCACCAGCCTACAAAAGTGTAGCATTAATGAAGAAATCGATTTTAAAAAAGAAACTGTGAAACTATATTATTTTAAATTCAATGACTATCCGTCTTAAATATGTTAAGATGTTGTCTCAATACTTCTACAACAACATTCTTAAATAAACAAAAAAACCTCCATTTAAGATAAAGAAATATATGTATTGCATTTTCCAGTAACAATGACATAAGATCAATGTTCCAAATGATTCAAATAGATATACAAATTTTTCAATATTATTTCACCAGCCTATAAAAGTGTAGCATTAATGAAGAAATCGATTTTAAAAAAGAACGTTAATGTCTACGAGTTCAAAAGCAGCTGCTCGAGAAAATATAAGACCGGACAGAGAAACTAACTATCTTATAAATAGTAATATAGTCGTCCGCTAATAATTTCCAGTGGATGTATCTTTAATTGGTTGTAATAAATTTGAAACATTTCAAATTCACAGGATTATTATCGCTCCTCGTCTTTCGATCGTAGCCTATAAAATCGTACGTGTCTGGCATGAGTGAATTTATGTGAAATAAGTTTCATGTTACAGGTAGAAACTTGTTAAATGGTTGCCGTCGGTCCGGAGCTACGAGCATTTAACGGTTCCCTGTTACAATCGGCACGCTCGTTGCATATTGAAGCCGCCGATCTAATAAAACGTTTCGTGAATATATAATCGTCTTACGGATTGCACAAATCTTGCGATCACGCGATAAATGTAAATAACGAGCGGCGAATGAAAAATGTAGAAACATCGTTGATAATTAATACATAGTCTTGTGGTACACAGCCCGCTATCGTCGTTGAGAATGTCTGCGATAATTTAATATTGGCGCCGATCGAGCAATCGCCTCGGAACCAGCCAAGATGATGCAGTTCGTATAATTAGCGTATAGAGGAACAATATTTCTCGCGGCTGATACGCTCGTCGAACAGATGTTTGATGTAATTAAAATACAACGTTCATGCAACTATCCCCACCGTTTACGGTTGCTTCTGCTAATGGCGCGACGCCGACAGATATTAATGCCGTGAATTGCAACAGGCTATTACGAAATTACGGTTAAAGCTGTATGTTAATTGCCTCCGCAAAAGTTAACGGAACGTCCTCCGGCATAATATTTTAATCCGGTAATACCGTCTCTCCTCCGTCTTTTCATCGCCGTCGCTAACTTTTATTGCCGCGAAGGATACTAGTCCTCTCTTTTTTTTATTTTGTTCGCCCCGTCACACAGCTCGACTATATTTCTTTTATGTCATTGCGGATTTCTTGTACACGATTTTCATACTGAAATTCTGCAATCGCCTGTTTCATTCAATTGCCACGCGGCTTGTAATTGTAAATTGAAATTTATATGATTAATGGGAATGTTCGAAGGAAGTCGATTTTAATATTCATAGTGTGTCTTGTGGCACGTAGTAGATCTGAAAGATGAATGATTCTATGCGCGAAAAACAAGTATGTGTATTTGCAAGTTCGTGAAAAATTAACAAATATAATATTGCATTTTTTTTAGCTTGGGAAGTGCAGGCATACTTCATTTTTCAGATTTCATTCGAAAATGAAACTTTGTATAAATCTAAGTTTATTTTTGTTTTATCTTTCGTGACACAACGTACGTGTAACTTTTTAAAAAATAGAACCGTGTAATTTTAAGTATCAGTGAATTAAAGTAATTTACTCACGAAAATTTAGAATAATTTTAGAGTAATTATAAATACAATGCATCCCTATTTGTTTGTACTTTTTTATACTTGAGAATTATCAACCTTCATTGAGGTTATTTTACATAATTAACATTACATGAATTACAAAAATTTACAACACAATACATGGGACACAGTTATGAATTGAACAAGACTTTTAATAAACAATTGTACGTTGTTCTATATGGCTAGAGTAAGATTAACTTTTAGCCAATTTAATGAGAATTTTAAATAATGTAGTTATATTGTTTTACAAAATATCATATTTTGGTAGAATTTGAATGATACGATACATTGAAAAAAAGTCAACTATTTGTACAAAAATGTATTAGATTAGAAAAACACAACTAATTCATTTTCCATTACAGCAAAAACAATTTACTAACTCATTGAGTAATACACGAGGTAATTAATAAGTGAATAAAAAAATAGCAAATTGTTGCATTCAAAATACTGTATTCCTATATATTATCAGTAGATTTGTTGCAAATTCATTTCACTTTTCTAATACAAATTTACGCTTTCACGGATAAATTAAAAAAAAAATTTTAATTAAAACTCACGCGACCAAGTTTTAAAATTCAATTTGATTCTGACGAATTAAATTTCTAATTATTATCGCTTTTGACACAAGAGATTGCCGTAAACATCCAAGTAATTATATCGGTGATCGATTAAATTTTTTTTAACTTTGAATAATCCATTTGTTATCTAAAACTGAATCTGCAGAAAAACTACATTTTCTATGTACTGACTTAATGCTTCTTGTTCTTCATGAATTATTCTCAATTTTGCGCAGAATCATAAATTTGCTTGCAGAACTGCGTGGATTTAAATCCAAATTATGCTCGTTTTGCTGTTAAGAATTTTTTAATAGACAAACAGTACTAGGTCCGAAAAATTATAATTTATAACTTTGCCAGGTTGTCATACTATTAATCTATTATTTTTTAAAGTACTACTGACCGAACATCTTTCAAATAAGAAATAATTTTTACGTACCGAGTCATGTTAGACGTATATTGTTAATTATTAAAGCAAAACTGTTATAATTACTGTTCGATTATAATTTTAATTATTGTCCGAGAGACAAAATATTTAATTGACATATCTATGTTAAATAAGATCGTCTTACGCAATGGACACCGAATTTGAATTATATCATTGGTAATTATTGAACTGCGGATCTGTATGCAAAATAAAAAAGGTTTTGCGATGATTGTGAACAGCAGGAGTTAAATAAAAATTAATTTCATCCGTTCAATAGATTTTTTATATCGAAAACATCATAATAATTCTTAGATTTTTCGAATCTTTTACTGTTTTATAAAATCCGCAATCTAGTAATTATATTATTAAATACTTCGATTTCTGTCTCTCATTGTGCGACACCCGGTACAATTCAGTTAGACGATATTAGAAGCTCTTAACCAGCATTACAAAATTTTACTCCGTTTTCGTAATAAGACATTTAATAATAGTGTCAATTACTTGTTGCTTTATGCTCGTGATACCAAACTACACACTACGCATGCTCTTACCCCGTTTACTAAAGGGGATGCACGAGAATACCATGAGTGCATTGTATTATTTACTTGATAATGACGCCGCAAACAGTGGGGTTTATTATCTATCGCAATCTCGACCAGTCTTCTTGTTTAGAATATACGGCAACCAATTAACAAGAAACCAGATTTCTCGTTGAAAATTAAAATAGCAATTTATCAACCCTTACCCAACTGATGTTCATTCTCATCTAGCTAACACAGTTTCACTATATTTAATATTATTAAATTTGCATAATATTTGCTTGAAAAAAATATACGGAAATGCTTTTACTTCTATTGTTCAATAGTTTCATATTTATATAATTTACAGTATAAAAATATACACTGGAAGTTCTAGTTGCCGCACTTTATACTTATAATAAAAATGTACAACCTGAAATGGAAAAGAAATTTCTTTTCTTCCGTAACATGTTATAATACTTAAAAAATAATATAACAGTATTTTTAAATTCTTCAGGTTTTACTGTGTCTTAAATTCCGCCTACTCATTTTTCTCATAAATAAATAAAATCCGCTTCCTCCTTGTGGAAATACCGATTCCGTAGTTTCATTTCATAAAAAATTATTAGCGGGTAAAAATAAAGTTATTCAGCAGAGTACACGAGATTATACTAATCATCTCTACTAAAGGCGTTTACCAAAGCCAAAAAGCATTTGAACTTAGTATCTTCAATCTTATTTCGCAGCGGAAAATTAAAAAGTGTCTACGCGAGAACGAAAATGGTCTCCAGTTCATGAAATCCTCTCGTAGAATCCCAGATTGCAGCAAGTTAGATAATACGAGAAACGGTCTTTCCCACTGGAAATTCACACTGAATTTTTCAAATAAACAGATTTCTCTGCTTAAAAAAAGACAATCTTTTAGCAATATTATTATACGAATGCAACACGGCCATAATTCATTACGTGTACGCATAGCTTTTCAAATTCCAAATTTTAATAGACTATCGAAAATAATAATCTGTGTTTGAACAGTTCTTTTTCTCGGTTTTTTATCATTGATATTGCACTCGAAGTAAAAAAAAAGTGTCACACGTTTAGAATGTTTATCGAATAAGAAATTCTATCGTATACAATACAAATTTTTAAAAAATTGTTCTTCGCCTAATATGTGTTACTGTCCTGAAATTTCAATAAAATCCGAATTTTCTTGAAAAAATCCGTACTTAACTGCAAAAGCATTAAAACGTATATAAAATGGCTCGCATAAGAAAAATTAGAACACAGACCAGCTGCACTAGTGCGAATATTTATTGCATCATGTACTGTCCGTAATATTGTAACTGTCTAGAAACTTTTAAACCATTCCACTGTTAGTGCCGTGTAATTCACTTTTGCTTCGATACAAACCCCTTACATTGTTAATATAATTTTTTAATTCATTCTTTTTATATTAATAACGTATTATCATGTGTTTAAATATTTTTTAATATTGTGCAATACAATTTATGAAAAACATGAAATATAAGAAAGTGAAAGTGATTAAACTTGCTTGGTAGGCATATTCTACATTGCAAAAAACGTTATTCTATTTAAAGCAAATAAAAATTGGAAAATTAAGAAACTAATAAAAATAAGGGAAACAAAGAATTTATTTTTGGTGTACACCCCCCAAACCCTACCCTTCTGCGATGTACACTTCATGTGAAATAATTGTTTCAACAGACTTTAAATTTTTGGGAAATTTCTTTAAATGAAATTTGGTACTTCAATTTTATATTCCAATTAATTTGAGATACACACTGTAAATAATTTATAGGCAAAAAGACAATCAAAAATTTAGAAAATACCATATCATCCAAATTTATGAACACCAATCGAATGTGAATGAGGAAAATTTTTCAAAAATGAATTCATCTTGTATTTTAAACATTTTCTCAAACAAAACGGACATAAATAAATGTATGTGTACATACTGTTTCCCTGGAGGTGTAACGATATAATCTGTACACGTAAATAAATACACCGAAATATTTCAAAAGCCCGTTTTCAAATAAAATAGAAAAACTATTTAAAAACACCACCGCGAAAACAAAAGATATTTGATTTTCGAATAATTCGCACGGTCTAAAGTAGAACAGACTATTTACAATTCGAAATAATATTTTACCCGGCACTACTATCCTCACAGCATTGTATTACCGAATCACGTTTTGATTTACAACGCTCGTAAATCAGTGTACGTTCGAGCAGAAACGTTGCCAGCACTCGCTGTCCTCAAAATAGTTTACAGGAGTTAAAGCGTAAGACGTGAAATGCATTCCCGTCGAGATTAACGAAACGCCGACAGCCGCGATTAATGGGACCGTCGAAACGATTGTCCTTCGCGGTATTTATTTCATATTGAGTTTAATAACGACCCGATAGCGGCCTGTTATTACATTGACACCATATCATCAAAGTTTAATTGTTCGGCATTTTACCCGCCAGTTTTAACAAATCGATTTCGAATTACTCTCTTCAGTCATTCACGTTACCATAGTTTTGAAAACTCGACAGATGAACGCTCACATCTCTTTAAAATTATTCACGCTTCGATCTAACTCTATGATCAAAAATATTTGCCCACTAAACGACTGACTACAGGGAAATTTATTAATCAATCATTTCCAATTTACATTTCAGTAATTTCACCCTCGGCTGTATTAAAATCAGAGCGTCGTTTTGCTACGTCTTTTTCTAAATAATATAATTATGATCAATAGACAGCAGATCTTTCTGCAAAATAAAAAGTTTCTACAGGAGTGAAATAGAAGTCTATTTTCTCTCAGCATATCTTTAATAGGCTGAAAATAATACAACAGCACTTTTACATTCTTCTAATGTAATACTGTAGTAAATTGCACCTACACAATCAGTCTTTATTAAATTAGATTACACCCAATCAAACGGCAAAGAATCGAACACACCTTTTTTTGCTAAATTAATCCGATTCGAAAATTAATTCCAAATGATCACGAGGAATTCCGAAGTTTAAAATGTAAGCTGAAGGGTAGAGCGAAAGTTTCATTTTTTTACAGAAATCTCAGTGTTACAGTGTGAACCGCACTCTATAACGCGTAGTAATACTGTATTAAATTACACCTAATCAATCGGCAAAGAATAGAACAAACATTTTTTTCTAAATTAATTGGATCTGCGTTCCGGTATAAACCGCACTTTATAATGCGTAGTAATATACACAATCAATTTTAATGAATTAAATTACACCTAATCAATCGACAATGAATCTAGCAAACACTTTTAACTAAATTAATTGGATTTGAAAATTAATTCCAAATGATCACGAGAAATTCCGAAGTTTAAAATGTAAGCTGGAGGGTAGAGCGAAAGTTCAATTTTTTTGTACGGAAATCTCTGTTCCGGTGTGAAACGCACTCTATAACGCGTAGTAATAAGTCGACGAAAGAATTTGGGCAGGTTTCCAAGGGGGCGGGTGGGGGGGGGGATTTTTGTCGTTGGTTGTAGCGCAGGTAAGGAAAAATAATATAGAGAAACACAACACAAACCGTTGTAGGCAGAGGCGTAAGGTATTCCGGACGGAGGTACTGATTCGCGCTGGAAGTAAGCATTGTCGAAAAGATGTTCGCCTCCTTTCTTCGCACAACTCTCCGTTTAAACGGACGAACAACACTATGATCACACGCGACAGAGACCGCCGAGGAATGGTAAATAAAACCCCCCGGACGAATCCTGTGAAACACTATTCCCCCGTACTCTTCCTTTTATATCCGTAGCGACGAAATGACGAAGGCGCACGTAAACGAAGCCATTTAGCGGCCTTTCAGTTGCGTTCTCTCCTCTACACACAATTCTCTCCCAACGTTTCGTGAACACAATACACGAGGACGTCGAGAAAAATGAATAAAGGTGTACAACACGATACGCATTACACAACACACAACACTTTGTTCTCGCGGCCGACTTCGAATCGCGACTGACTAGGTTCGCGCACTGTTCCGTCGTTCGGTCGGCTGAGCCGCCCCCTGCCCCTCACCGCCGCCGGCCACCGCCGATCAGCGTTCAGCTGACTCACCCCGTCGTGCCGCGCCACGACGCGATGCTCGCCGAAGCTTACCCCTTCACTCTGCTTGGTCGGCAAAGTTGGCAACTCCATTTACCCCCTCGACAAGGAGATTGTATACAGGGTGTCCCGAAATTCCCTCAGCATCCGGAATTGAGAGGATGCTGAGATCGTTTCAAGCAAGATTTTCCTTTACGGGAACATCATCCGAGGCTTCGTTAAGGAGTTATTAACGAAAAATACGGACCAATCCAGAGCGCGACCTACACGTGTTCGTCGCGGCACACCGACAGCTGAGCGTTGTTGGCACGCCGCGATGTCTCAACGAACAAGAAACTCTCGACACGTGAATCCTCGCCGATGTCGATGAAATTCGAATACGTTGTCAAAAACACGATTCTGAACGACATTTCTCTCTTGCAGTTTTTGCCTATCGACTTTCGTTTAAGAGTAAACTGTGAAAGTTGTGGTTCAGAATCGGTCGTTGTAAAAAATTGATGTTAAAAACATATTTAAATCGCGGAATTTATAATAATATTGTATTTCAAGAAGAAGCACAAACTGATTACGCGACTTCGAAACTGTTCACAGACGTGTAAACACGCAAGGCAATGCCGCTTCTGAGGTGCAATTCTTTTTTAGAATTAATGTAGACTAGAATGTTACAAACTTACCTATTCAATAGTTAATCCATTTGTTTCTTACATCAGTGAAACACAAAACAGGAAACAAAAACAAGCAAAAACTGCAAGAGGGAAATGTTGTTCGGAATTGTGTTTTTGACAACGTATTCGAATTTCATCGATATCGGCGAGGATTCACGTGTCGAGAGTTTCTTGTTCGTTGAAACATCGCGGCGTGTCAACAGCGCTCAGCTGTTCAATTCACATTTGAACTTGAAGTTAATTCAAGTTTAAGCTTCCTTGACATTAACGTAAATAGAACAGAAACAAAACTGATTACGTCATAAACATATTGAATGCTAATTAATAAACTACTAATTTATATTCTACCTGAACAGTGGTCATTTGTGGATTAGAAGGTTTTGTTCGGTTCAAAGTAACCAGCAAATATCGATCGGTGGATCGATACTATCTGATTTGTTGTTTCTCCAAGCCAAGACTTTGCGTTATGAAATCATGTTTATTATTTTAGTAATTCTAAAATAAAAAATCTGGAACTGGAGGTGATGGTAACCCTTATACGTTCCTCAGGATGAAAATTCAACCATTTAATATTTTTACATACTGTAAAATTATTCACCCTTTTATGTCCACGTCGAGAGATGTGTTTCTTTAAAATGTGACGCTATAAACTATAAATGAAACATAATGTGTTGATATAACGTGTAAAATAAAAATAGGCGAATTGTTATCCTAGTCTCTGTTATACAGCTATTTCTGAGGAGTGTATAAGGGTTAAGTATAATTATTCTGGAACACGTGTACAAAAGGATTCGTTTGAATTAAAGAATGCAACTTACAGTTGCAACATCCGTTCACACCGTAACGTGAGATATGTATATATTTTTCTCTTTCATTCGAAGTGCATGGTCGAAACACGATATAAATGTTTCTATAAACTGAGATAAGAAACGATATTCTATAGAGTAACCTAATACACTGTACGTCGTTTGTGATACGGACTTCCAAGTATTCAGGCTGTTCAGTTTAGCTGATTGCCAGTTTAGTTCTTTAACACTTTCACAACCGCTGACACCAATGTGGTGTCATGGGCCGGGCCAGTCATGAATTTTGTTTTATATTTGTACGTTTCAATAATTATCATATAAAGGGAAAATATTGTTGTATAATAATGTTGATTATTGATTTATAATAGTAATGTTAATTGTTTCATGAATTTACGTAAAGTAAAATATTGCCGGCCACTGGCGACGTTTCACTGCGCAAACACGCGGTTGTGAAAGTGTTAATGAAGAATTATACAATGTATATTCGAAGCACCGAAATTACCTGTTGGTTACCATTGCTAAAAAACAGATTATCCAGATAAAAAGAAAATAATTCTGGAGTAAGCGTATCACTTGAGAACGGCTGGACGGATTTAGCTAATTTAAAATAGAAATGTTTGTAATATTCCGAATAATGTTTTTATAGAAAGAAAAATTGGAAAAGTTGCCCGGAAAAATGGAAAATTCGGGGAAAAATGAAAGTGCATTTTTTCTATGGGATTTTTCTAATTTTTACTTTGTTTATACGTTTCCAGTAGCCTTTCACAAATTCACAGAACGATCACAAACAAAATTGAAAGGGTAGGACAACGTCTTTCCGGTCAGCTAGTCTATCTATATAAATAAAAATGAAATGCTGTTTCTGGGTAAGCTCATCGCTTGAGTACGGCTGAAACGATTTCGCAAATTTTTTTCAATAGATATTCGTAATAGTCCGAATAAGGTTTTCACAGAAAGAAAAATTGGAAAAATGGAAAATTCGGGAAAAAATGAAAGTGCTTTTTTTCTATGGAATTTTCGTATGAACTCAAGACCGTAACTCACGATTCGAACAATAGAAATGCATAATTCTTTTTTTGCTTTATTCGTTATGGTTCCGAACAAGTTCTCAGAAAAGAAAATATCGAGACAATTACAAAGGAAAGTCGGAAAATTCAAACATACTGTAAAAATCATAATTTTTGAAACGGTACGAGTAGCATGTTTAAACAAATTTATTGAAGTTTGGACAAGACAACGTCAGGTCAGCTAGTATTAAGTATAATGAAAATCTGATTGGAAAGGAGCTAAACACGCGGGAGAGTTGAAAGCCAAGCAAAAACTAAAACGAAAATTGCGGTGAACGTTTAGCCGAGACGGGAGATATACAAAAGACATAACAGAAAAGATTCTATTCTGATGCTCCGTCTGCGGTATGACTGTGTGGTGACGAAAAGGGCGAACACAAAGAGGTGGTTGACTAACCAATACGAGCGGAAGAGCTAAAGGCGACGCAGCGGTGTCGGCGACGACGGCAATGGAGGCGGTGATGTTCGAGACACGGTGGTCGCTGTCGGTACGCGCTGCGCCGACACTTTTGCCGTGTGCAAGCGACCCGACCAACCACGTGTCAACTTGTGCGAGGTGCCCCTGCGACTCCTACTTCGACCTGCCCCGCCATCACTTTTCTCTTCCCCTCTTTTTCCCTACCTCTTCTCTTCGCTACTCTTACCATGCTGCTGGTGATTCCTTTCTTTCTTCTCCACTATGTATTCTCTTTCCATATTACTCTTTCACCCACTCCAAACGTTCTAACCAAGGATCGAAAACCTTATGGAACTTTTCGATAGGTTTTAACACTAGACTTACCAGACTAGTCATTTTGACTGGTCGTGCAATTTCAATCCCAACAAAAACATCCTGTAAACAGGAGCCAAGTTCTCTATGGCCGTAAAAAGTTGTAAGATCAAACACAATACGGCCAAGTTCGTTAGCTCACAAATACCTCTTACAATACTGAAAAAAGCGTTTTTAAAAATTAGTTTAAAAAAACGCTATTTAATTTTTAAAGAGTTACATAGAGGGCCAAATTATTCATACTTGGCCG
>JAQQRY010000041.1:0-20098 GCA_028455595.1 Lasioglossum vierecki | reverse complement strand
TGAGGCTCACCACTAAAAATTGCTGAGCCATTATTCACAATATTGTTTAGATTATTAAATATATTTATATCTAATCAATTATTAAACATATAAGATAGAAGAAATGCTTAATTTTCGAGTTAAAATAGCTCGAGTGCAAAGAGTTAAAACTCGTCTTTAAAAGAAGAAAAAGAAGGGTAAAGATTTTTTTATTACGAAGAAACCATCGTCGTTTAACATCGAAAGAAAACTGTAATGGTGGGTACTCGGGTTCTCCGATCACAAATGAGTACCAAATTCCTCGAATACGACCGAGAGGTTTAACGCAATGAAACTTCTCGCAAACAGCGTAAGTTCACACTGTTTAGGGGGGATAGGTTATAGACGCGCGAAAGCGAGCATTAGCCTTGCCCCGACTATTTAGATCGGTCGCGCATACCGATACCTTTTGAATTATCGATCGGCGACCGCGTGAACCAAAAACACAGACAGCAGCAGCCCACCCACTGGCACCTGCACGACCTCGCTGACTCTGGAAGGGAAACTTTTGTTCTATAACGTCGCCTGAGGCACGAGAACTTCGGCCATGTGATCGTGAAGGTGCCAACACGGAAGCAGCTATATATTTTTCGAAAACAACGCGGTCCAAAGTGAAATGGTATTTAACGAAATTGAAAAGAGACCGGAGAACAAGGAATTATTCCGAGGCAATTAGGCCGGCTGGAAAGAGAGGCTGCTCGAGCGACATTATGCTGTTCAATCGAACAAACAGGAAATTCATTGTACGCTCGATTTGTGTGCCATTTCAATCTCCTCGAATTTCTACGAAGCTGCCGATTATACAAATCGAAGTCGTTAGTGTCTTCATTTTTAGGTAAATGCATGGAGGTCACGTCAAGGTCAATTTCGACCATCGAGTCTTGCGTTTATTTTGTTCTTAGAGTGGCTAGATCAAGACTAACTTTTTTCCCTAAATTCAATTCCTCTCATCTAGCGACTTTCATCTTACCCTCTCTCTCTGCCAGTATCGGATAAATCACGTGACTGTGATACACGCGCGACAGATTGTAAAACCAAGTCCGAGCCATGGAGGTGAATAAATAAAAAATATTATTATTATTACTATAGACTCAGACGACAATAAACGGTTCGGATTTTAGTGAAATAAGGGGAAAGATATTTAACCGATCCCCTCGTATGGAAAGCAAGGAATCCGCAGAGATAGTGGTGCGGGCATATTAATGCGAGTAGCAGTATAGTCGTTCAATTTCGTTCGTGTTATGATTAGAGACACGTGTGATACACGCAATGGTTCTTTTAGAGGCTATAACAACCGACTGTGATGACGCCTTAATGACGAAATTCCTGAAACAAACGCAGCCTACTCTTTCTCGCGATCCATACTACCCTTGCTAGTTGAACATCCGCACAAAAGTTAGATCATAGTCTACGAATATTTCATTTCATACTCCCAAGGACGACAAACCGTCCCAGTGATACTTCTACATAATCGATCAACCTTAAGTGACTGCGTCGGTAGTAAGTTCCAGCGCTTCCATTTCACTGTGCTTCTGCTAATCTTCGCATCGAAGCGAACGCGTACATATTTTCAATGACACGCGTTCGATTAAATTGCGAGTACATTTTCTTTGGTAATTCGTTTTTGCTCGAAACGTGCGCATCGATCGAAGTAACCACGAGAGATCGAATTTCGTCGGTATTTTTGCTTTCCTCTGACAGATTGTTTTATTTTATATACCGTTGAAAAAGTCAACCCCCAGGCGTTGACTAAAGATAAAAATTGAACGTTCACGGATCGATTTCGTGACTCACTGCTGCAGCAAATTGCTGCTTTGTCATCCATTGAAAGTAGAGTAGCCTTCCCGGAATGCCACTAAACTCTCGCCGAAATCAATTCGCAGTACCAAATTGGCGCCTGTATTACAAAAAATGGTAGTGGCATATCGCCGAGAAAGAGAAAATAATTCGTGCGAAATAACAATGGTTTGCTTCAATTACGAACACCGAAAGTCGATTAAAAATTTCTTTCCTTTTCTTATAATTCTAATAATTGATTTTTTTTGTTATTACCATCGTCCTACTTTCTTCTATTGCATATACTCATTTTTATGACAAATGCGTCGAACGTACAACCTAATAATAATTTTTTCCATCGGTATAGTATTCGGAATAACTGCGCTAAACAATTCGAACTTTTCTCGGGCTACAAACTTTGAGCAGACGTCATGTCGCCAGTGGTGCTCAACCATGTTACGCCGTCAAGAAAGTTGTGTCCATTAAGGCAGCGCCTGCTGTATTCATTAGGAACTCAAAAAGTACTTCCTCAGAGTATGAATATTCCACCAAGCCTATTTAACAGTTAAATAGAAAAATTTTTTAAATGAAACTACAGTCGCGATATGCATAATATATTTATACACGTACATAATGAATCCAGGGAGTATTTAAATGTTTTTGATTCTTGAGAAAATGTCGATATTTAATTTGTGATCATTTCGTAAAACCATAACCATCATTTCCCTCTGAGGAATACCTAAGTAGTCCGGACTATACAAAGACAACGTTCTAATTAGGAGTAACATTTCGCGACACGTTACGTTCGTCCGAGTGTACAACAAACCCGGCTGACATTTAAAGTCCTATTTGTCTGGCTGGTGCTTGCATAACGCGCATATAGCGTCGCACACGTGGAAACATAATTGCACCGTGCCACCTTTGTTCCCGCAATGTGTCCTTATTTTCGTCCTAATATTCGACAAGTTGACAGGCTTATTAAACAGCGAGGGAAAAAGCACAATTCGTGCCTCCCGTTCACGATTCCAATGCTGTTGGGTCACAAGTTGTGTCGTTTCTTATTATTAGACTGCGAAAAAATTTATTAAAGACAGAAAGAAATTTTTATATGGTTTCTGTTTCCTGTAATTGACCAAGAAAATTTCAGAGTAAAATTTAATGTGGATGCTCAATGTACCCATTGTTATTTCCTACCTACAGTTCGCGTTAAAAATGACACAAATTGCGGGACAATCTAATAAAATACTAGTTGCCTTGTCACGGATAAAAACGCAAAAGTTCTTTAGGAAATAAGGCGCAACCATAACAGAGATTCATCTGTACCGATAATGAGATCGCTAACGATAAAAATGGCGGTCGAATATCACGATTGAATCGAGTCCCGCTGTCAAGATGCGAAACCGAGATAGTTTCGCAACCGTGACCGGCGAATCATTTCTCGATAAAGCGAAATCATCGGCGGCAATCTCTCCACATTGCATGATCAACGCGAATCAATAAGTACCTTGAGTGCCGGTGCCGTGACTGATTGGGGGCCGCGCGTTTTATGATTCATTGTTTTTCATGAAGATGAAATTAGTTCATGGTTGTCCTAGGTATTTTAAAGTTAACGCCATTTCTGTAATTAGTACCAGTCATTTTTCATTCTAATTCGTTTTAGATAAACATAAAAGAGAACATTAATTATTCATCAATGTTGATCTGTCAAAGTTATCAACCAACCGTCAAGGTTGATCTGTTACAGTTAGCATTGTCAACTGGCGCTCTCTATATCCGCATAGCTTAACCGTTGCTTACCTTACAACGTAGGTATACCTTGTTTGTGCTATTATCTCGTCGGTGAGAGACAGTGAGAGAGTGAATAGTACCACCGTAGACGAGGTATAGAATTAAACGAATCACCATATGGGGTTTCATGTCTAACGATCTGAAATAACGACATCGTTAACAAACTCGATTTCTTAACCTTAACGCTAACGAATGATGAATTTTGGAAAAACTACGCATTACTGAAATATTTTTAAAATATACTATACTCGTCACGATCAGAAAGAGAACAATAAAAAAGGCAGTTGTTTGTTCACTTACTACTGGTTGGGGGGATGAGAAACTGCGTTAGAGTCCCTCTTGAAGAAAGCACGTTGCCCCCAGTCTCAGCTATCAATGTCGTCATCCAGGTAGGCAGCATTAGGTATCTCCTTCAAAATATTTTAAAACGTTTAGCACTCTGCAACAAAAACAACAAATTCATTAATTTCAACATTTATTCAGAGACTAAATCAGAATTAATAATAAATGTAAATACTTAAACGTTGAATAATTATTCATTAATGATTTCCGATCGACTGAATCTTTTCCCTTCGACTCTGTAACAGAAACAACAAATTCGTTCATTTCAATCGAAAATAATCAGAAAATAAATCAAAATTAACAAATGAATAATTCAATTTGAATGTAAAGCCAAAATTAGTTTTTAAAAACTAAATTTCTGTAGCACGAAACGACTTCAAATAGAATTGACCGTTACGATACTAAAGAAGCTTGGAATTTATAAGAAATATATAATTTACGTTAAATATTTATTAATTGTTCACAAATTCTTTAAAAAAGGATGATCAACAAGACAGTATTATTGAAAAGACAACGGATACTTAGCTCTCACGTTCGCCGCTGTTTGAAGAATGTACGAAATGACCGTTGCATCCTGACATGGATACTCGAATACATAGATTGGTAGCATCGATGATTTCGATCGATGGATTTTTTTCCGACGGGATCTGTAACAGAAGTAACAGACAAAGAGTCTGAAATAATATAGCAAACAATCAGAATGAATATCAAATAAACAATTTAATTTGAATAGAATCGAGAGAATCAAAATGGATGTGAACCAAAATTAAATAAACTTTATTTCTATACCACGAAACGAATTTAAATAGGTTCGGTCGTCACGACACAAGAGCAAATTATCGCAAGAATGCAACGCGGTTCGAGAATAGATTGTGAAATCAATGAAAATTAAATAAGATTACACTTTACCTGCGGAAATCAGAAATTGTTGCCTCTTTCTTCACGAGTGACGATGCTAAGCGGTCAGTGGTTCGAATTGTGCCTTTGAAAGTTAACACAGTCGTACTTTTGTGGCGCCACCTAGCGCCACCGCTCGGTAAGCGGCGTGCGACGGTTATTACCACCAAATACAAAAATACAGGAATTCTTCAGAATTCTTATCCGGCAAAAAGATTTGAAATTGAAAAAGATTGGAACTTTGATTTTTGGTTTTAAGAAAGAGGCCAAAATTTCTAGTTTTCAGAGATGCAACTGCAAATAATCCGCTTGAACACAGTATTGACTTAAAAAAATTCAAATAAATACTCTTGATTTAATTTTGATTCGAATATTTTAAATTTTAGAAACCAACACCAAAATATCGTCAGAAATATCTGTGTAACTTGCATATATCGTCGGAGAATGTAATCTCACAATAAACTAGTGTTCCTTTACTACCTACGAATGTTACAGCTACAAACCGAGGCAAAAATGAAGTCGGTATAACTTCATTAGATTCTGAGAATCCCATATTACCCACTCCGCCGGCGGCCTATTTTTCAAAAACCATAACCGCGCAAAATGAAGGATTTTAAGGTATGTATGCAGCTTTTCACTGTGAACATTTTTAATCCAAGAACATTAAATTTAAACTAATTGTTATTGAGTTTTCAGTTCTCCCCGCTAAATGGCGCCACCATGTAGTTTTCTACAAGGATATTCGGTTTTTTAGAAATCATTTGAGTGATTCTTTTTAAACGAAACTTAAATAGTAATTAGTAGACTGCGAATCTTTATGCAAAATAACAAATTTTCGTGTCGATTCCATGACACAGAAGCTAAATAATAATATCTCCCTTGTTTTCATTATTTTATTAAGCTGAAAATAATATGTTTTAAAATTTTTTTAATATGTCCACTACTTTAAATTCTACTCAGCCGTTTTTGTTATAAATGCATAAAATCCGTAGTGTTAATGTAGTAAATGTAGAATCACTGATGTACCAAAAACGTACATTTTATTCACAACATGATAAATATATAGGCGGATTTTAAAATCACGTTTAATTGTTTTTCTCTTCAAATATTGTATGCATACATATATAAACAATAATGCATAATTATTCATACGTATAAAAACGTAGATCAAACAAAATTCTCATAAAAGCGCCCGTCCAACAACGCTAGTACAATATTGCTTCCAATCTAATACTCAGCTACGAGTACTCTCGTAGAAAAATATACTCCGTATCGTTGTAAAATTACAAAACCCTAAATGTAAACTTTCATCATTTGCGTTTTGAGTATTTTTAAATAACAAAATAATTGCATCATTCGAGGCACGCGAAATTCACGATCACATCGTTTCTGGACTAGTCCCTGGATTCGTTCTGTAAAGCTTAGCAATTTTTAATATCATATTTGTAGTAATATCACGCTCGCATCTTGAGCAATTCAACACAACTGGATGACAACTAGATAGATAACAGATTACTTGAAATATTGTCACTTTGTGGGAAAATAAATTTGCTTTTTTAATCTGAAAACTAAATAAACTGTAAATTAAACAAATTTCTTTTTTCCCAAAGATTGTATATACGTTCTGCATGGATATACTTCAAAATATTTAACTTTCAAATATACGTAAACACTAAATTGTACTTGACCAAAAAGTATAGTTAACTGATTAGTATTTTATACTTCCTATATGTATAAAAGTTAATAATTTTTCAAACAAAAATGAAGCACAAAAATTGTGACTTTCTTATTTCCTTGTATCGATCATTTTTTTTTTGTAAAACTCTTTTGCAACTATGTTCAAATGTGTGATTCACTGTAAATATTTCGAAGTATATTTTAAATATAGCGTAATTTATCTGCACGACTGCCACAATTCAATTAAATTCAAAATGTTCCCAAATCTTTATACTAGTAATTACTTAAATTACGACAGTCAGCTTCAAAATGCTCACGACAACTACTTTATAACTCCATTGTTAAAGCTTGTAGAATGTGCTTTCTAGACAGCGTTGTAAAATGTGCGATCTTTCTTCTGGCAGGTTCTGAAAATCATTTCGTTGTTCATTGAACTGGCGCAAAATTGTAGACCGGATATCTCGGAGCGAAACGATTCGAAATGCCGAAGACGTGTTCGGATTCACCACGTTCCCAGAGACTCCTAGCGCCATTTGCCGATTCCTCGTACATTGGCGGAGCTAAAAATTAGTTCTGTTAATTTCTAATATATTATTATATACATCCAAACATTATATGTATACATAGGTACTGATTGTTAAACGATATACGTCATTTTGAAAAACTTAATCCAACCAACGAAACCATTTTATCAAAACATCATTATTGTCTATTCTTGACTCTCTATATCTATATGCTTACGTAAGTTCGGATATAAATTCGATGTTGGAAGTCCTTCTGGAGCTACCCAGCCAATTTCCGGTTTCGTTGGATCCGGTGGCGGCGCGCTGGGAGTTTGATAGTTCACTAATGGTATCGTTCCCACGAAGACGAGAGAGTTGTTTGATAAATTCCTGTGATACCTGAAACCGATTGATTCTTTTAGTCAGTGTCAATTATATGTACAAGAAATAATTATTATAGCATACGAACCATCCTGACACACATGCCACGACCTTCAGACTGTATTCCAGGTCAATGATCCCGCAATTCGCGAGGTTCGACGGCGGCAGCGGTGGAATATCAAGATTCTGTTCATACTCAGCTGTTCCTCCACCTTCGACAGGGCCCTTGCCAACTTCCGCTACTACGATCTCTTCCGTTCTCGTATCAGTGGTCGGCGTGGTTGCACGGAAAGTTACGATCTAGACTTCACGATTCGTCGTTATCGTCAAACACTTTGCGCAAAATATCTATTGTCATTGTTTCGTTTCCGAAAGAAAAGCTCTGAGGTACCACTGGTGTGTAAAACTAGCCCTTTGCAATCTGGACACAATTTTCACACTGTTAGCAAGTCTTTTGAAGCATCCTCTAATTTGGAGTCCTTAATTTTTAATATTTATCGACGAACTAAAAATGCCACAAATGTTGTGGTGTTTTGTAAAGTGAATATTACAAGTGCATAAAAATTCTTAGTTATAATAGATGTCCACACTGTTTCTATATAATAATTATGAGCCTGAAGAGATCAAGCTGGGGAGGATAGCTATAATATAAGGTGCAATGAGGATACTTCGAGTCTCTTCTTTTGAAAAGAAAATTATAATAGCACTGTGGTACATACCTTACACAGAACGAGTTTCACAGAGTCCACTGTTACTCCCGATGCGTTTTCAACATTGATCCTTACCGGCATCGATTGTCCTGGGACGTAGCCCCTAACCGGTAAAGAATAATTAACGGTTAAGGGCGCACTCGCGCAACATAGACAGCAGAACGTTTTGCTCATCTCTTCTTGAATCCTTTGCTGAAAATGATAAATTTTCAATTAAATTCACTTAGGTATACAATGCGTAAATGTATACCAGCTCATCAATATTTCAATAGTTTAAACAAAGATTATGACGATAAGGCATTGTAGACATACATGTAGGGCGTCTCACCCTATTATGATATCTCTGAAAAATGTTTCAGGGGAAATTAGAATGGTATTTCGCGAGTGGACCCGTAAAGGTCATATGAAGGTCATCTTCGTTTACTTAAATTCCTTATTTGTAGCTCGATGTTGTAAAAAAGAATTAATCTACTGCTATCGAATAATCGCTAAACGAATACTTTTGCATTGCACTGTACAGCTTTCAAAGTTAGTGTTGATCAATATTGTTGTCGCTTAGTATCGGCGTCGGCCAAACCTGATTACGATGAACTCCTGTCGGGGGAAACAGTGTCAGTGAAATCTGTGTCGTTAACTTCATCATCACTTCGAAATATAAATTAGCATATTAAATACAGTCGCCTGCAAAAACATTCTCCTACCAACTTTATACATTTTAAACCTTTGATCTTTGCGTTTTTAATGCACGTGCAATGGCCAACAAACATTTCTTACGCCATACTATGTACATTACAGCGGGTACAGTCGGTCACAAAACGGTCCAGGTATGCCCAACAAGTTTCGAAAAAGTATTAGGAACAGCAAAGCGGAGTTGGTGTTGTTTTATGAACAGTAATGTATTTATATTAGTTAAAATTAGACTTCCGTTGAAAAGTGAAAACATTTCCATTTGTGTTCATAAGAAAATACAAATAAACCAAAACCAGAAACATACAAAAATGTGAATATGCTAAGAGGAATAAAATTTGTTATTACAAATAATAGTAATGTATATATAGCAGTCAACTTTGTAAATATTAATATAGTTCAATCTGGTCGTGTTTGGTGTCATTTTAATCAGAAAAATGTCAGGAATATGATAGTAACAATATCACAATTAAATAATGTATGGTAAAAATATTGCACTTCCTTGAAGGAGGTGATTCTTGAGGTCATTTGAAGTAGCTTTTCTTTTGCAAACCAATCAGAGCGCTGCTATAGCTCCAAAGCGCAGAGAACATTTTCGCAAAGGAACAAATTATGTTAAATGACGTCAGGTTCATCACCTCTTTCAAGCAAGTACAAAATTTTTGTGACAACCGAAATAACCGATATTATATTACAAAATGAAATTTGAAGGAAACATACCGAAGCCCTCGGCTCTTGATTCAGGTCGAACGGTTGTACCACCGTGAAAGGGCTCTTCACGTCTTGATCGAACTTCCATGGACGATCCAAAGTTGCTTTCGCGATGTACCGAACGTATCCAAAATCGGATTCAAAGCTGCTCGGTATGTTCGTCGGTAAAACACACTGGAACGGGAACTTGTGTTCTCCGCTTTGCACTTCGATCTCACTGCCTGCACGAAGAACATATCAGTCTTTAATAGAAAATATTTTTTATACCCTTATAATACAATCTTAATTATATTTTTTAAAGGTAAAATACAAAAACGATTCTACTTTTTTGTCGTATACGAAATAGTTTACATGTACTCTAGGTGGGACATTTAACTGAATCACCCTGTATTAGGTCGAACTATAATCATATATATATTTTCAAATTTCATATTACTAAAGTATGAAAGGACATTTGAGAAGAATCTCACCCGAAGCTGATCCGACCAGATAATACTTTGTTTCAAAATACTGCTCGTGGGCTGTCACCGTTTGTGTTCCCTCTCTGTACTGTCCTCTTTCGTCCATTTCCTGTTTGTCCGTTGTCCAACAGGTGTCCGCGAACCCCTTTACCTTCACACTAATGCCTGTAAAAATTTTGTTGATTAAATGGCGAATAACACACTGAGAATGAATGAATATCGCGATGATAAAGTACATAGCATACAATCAGAGTCACCAGATGAGGGGAGGGAGCACTACTTGAGGGGAAAGCGTTACCCCCTCTACGTGGGGAGCAGCGTCACAGAAGGGGAAGGGGGAACACAATGAATTGTAAGTAAAAAGATCACTAATACAACAAGTGAACAATTAGATATGATGAAATTATAAAGATTGTAAACAATAGAAAAAGATCAACAGGATTGTATTAACGAACATTCAATACAACAAATGAACGTCACAGATTTAAAGGATTAATTAGTACTTACTCTACAAAGAATGTTGAGTACACAACTCTACATAGTCGGTGTACAGTTAATAGAATTGAATCTATAAATTGTCATACTCAATTTAATTTTATTTATTTAATTCATTGTTATTTATACAATTTAGAGATGAATTTCGTTTAATTTTAGTGATTCGTATGATTGCACTTTTGTCCGGCAGTGTACATTCTTTAAATAAATAAAAATCAATTTTTGTGGCGTCGGACGCATGGTCAAACAATTCTGAGCGGTATCGTGTGAAAATAAAAGCGAAAGTATTGCTAACGATGAACGAGAAGTGATAAATTTTAGAAGTAGTTCGTTGTTTAGTGAACGAAACTTTTAGTTGCTTTAATTCCTTCGTATCTTCGATTTTGTTTCATAGTCTTCTAATGCAAATATTAATAAAACGGAATTGATACATTTACGACAAAACTGCGTTTTTATTAACAACAATAGCATTAATTGACCAGCAAACTTTTGATAGAACTTAATAGTAGTTATGAACTGTTATTTCTCTTAAGATTTAGGAAATATTATCTAGTATATTGTGGTCTCGTAATGTTGTCTTTAAAAGTCATAACAATTACAAATGAAATATACAATTGTGATACCTTGAACATTTTTCATTAATACTAGTTACATATATGTACTTAAATCTGGTTCAATGTTATAAAGAGCACATACTCTCAGACTTATCCTAAGTACAAACTTCTAATTATAGTGTTTAACACTTCATTCTTATTGTTAGTACCGCACGCACTACATGCTGCATACCAACGTAAAGCAGATGCCTTAAATAATGTAGCTGGTATACGTGTGTTAGAATTATTAGTAAAAATAGGGGAAGCGTTCCATTGGGTAACCAAAAAGCGGGTTGAGATCACAAATTACATTAACAATATTAACACTAACAATACTAAATTAATATAAATATATATCTGTGAATTATAATTCGCATTTAATAACATCAATATTAACAAAAAAGCACAGTAGGAACAGTTAAATATTTAAACTTGTTAACACGCAACGAAATTGCTGCTTAAAATATTTATTATTAAAGGTAATACATAATAATTTTATAGCGTAAGGTTTACTTTAAATATCGTTAAGACTTGGCAGAAGTATTGCTTAAGTTACGTATTATTAACAAAACGAACACGTTATCAAAATAAATAGAGCATTTTAAAATACATACTTATTAGTGGCATAAAAGTTAATTTAATGTTTAAAAAAAACGAAAACATATTTCCGAAAACGGAAGAGCTTTATAATAAAGTATATGTAAAAAATAAGGGCATTCATTCAAATGTGTGTACCAGTTATATCTGAAACATTTTTCATAACAAATATAATATTGTTATTTTTTGATTATTAGAAGTGTGACGTAATTTAACAAACAAATGTGATAGTAGACAAATATTTTCAAAAATTCCAAACAGTGTAAAAAATTATTATGATTAGTATATCGTAGCATAGCTCGTGTAAAATACTTTTCAAAACTTAACAAAATTGCTATTCAAGTTGTGCATCATCTATTATTCAAAGAAAACAAAAACACGTTTTCAAAAACAATAGTGCACAATACGAGTGTAAGATTTGACATATGTAAAAAGAAGAAATTCCATTACAAAAATACAATGGCGGATACAACAAAAGAGACAATAACAATGTAGAAATAGATAACGCATTGTAAAAATAATGTGGCGTGACACAAACAAATATTCCACGGTTGATCATCACTGTCCATTTCCACTATGCGGGCGTGCATGGTCGTGCTATAATTAAACTATACCTTGCGGGAAAAAAAAATCTCCGCGGTATTGCGGTGACAACAGTTTCGAGTTATGCATCATGTTTGTCACTTACAAATTAGAACGAAACTCAAAATAGAACATTCATAAATCCAGCCGCTCATCAATCCGAGCATTCCATCTTCAAATAAAAAAACAAACGTAATTAATCACTGTGCTTGCCTTCTCAATTATAAGATTTTCTACTAACATTCTTTAGTTACTATTGTCAACCAACAAGCTAGATGATACGTTTACACAGATTCAAATAACAACTACAAAAATTATCACCCATTCCTAAAACATTTAATGATTTTGATTTTAAATTTTATAATCGTATTCTTGTATACTCCTGAACATGATTAATAAGATCCTGTAGAAATGATTATTTATAGAAGAGATTAGTTAATAGTTAGTTAAAAAAAGTCTATTACCATCATTTGACGTTGAAAACAATCTTGACTTCATTGCAAAAATAGTTCACATAAATGCTACAATTGTACTAAAAATAGCAGCCTTCCATGCCCACACAATTTAAAATTCCTGATCGAACAAAAATGTCCGTAGCAATCATTTTTCTGTAAGAATGAAAGTAATTCAAGTTTACTATTCTACTAAAAAATGGCGGCCTTCAGTATCCACAGTACCTAATCAATGACTAATAGAAAGGTCCATAGTTACCATTAATTTTGCTAAATACACTAAAAATGGTAATCAATTAATTATTAATTACATGAATCATCTGCTTACAAAAATAATTAAAAAATTTCCACTGTAACCACTGTTACAAATTTTATAATTGTACACGTGAAAAATCTCTGTGCGATCGATAAACTGATTACTCAACAAGAAAAGTCCATTCCTCTTCCAAAAACGAGAATAATTTATCACAAATTCGTCTCTAGTAAATATCAAAATCGCACTTACAACGACAGCGTGGAACTTCCTGTACGACCGATGGATTTAATTATCGATTACGAAGATCGATAGTTACTTTAATTTAGTCAAGTGTCGTTTTGACAATTGTAGAAAAAAAAACAGCAGCGTTCTAAGTGACGTTTGATGTGTTATTAGGAGGATTCGAGGATCCCCGAAGGGACAATAGATGAATTATTAAGAAAAATCCAACCAGGGCCACCTGTCACGTTGCACATCAGCAAGCAGCGTGCGCACTCACAGTCACGGAGCATTACGAATAGGTGAAAATAACTTTGTCCACGGTTTAGCCGATTCATTCCATTATGCGTACAGTTTAACCACAATGATTCCAATTCAACGTACCGCGGACCTTCTTCGTGCTATCTAGAACGACGATGATATTTCCGCTGACCGTTTGTCCCGGGTAATAGGTGTTCCAAGGATTGTCAAAGATTATCCGGAAGTCCTTGAGCCCCATGTCGTCTGCCGGCGCGGAGGAGCGTTCTTTACGGAGTTCGATCTGTTTCCTTGCACCGAGACCGTCTTCTTCTCCAGTGATTTATCAATTATTCGGCTGGCGGCCGTATTTCAAGCCACCGCGGAATAAAGGCGGAACGTTTAGGAACGCGTGCTGTTTCGTCGCGCCAACGGCCTTCCCGTCTCGTTTCGTTTCGTTTCACGCGAAACACAACGCCGTGTGGCTATATCGAGCCGCTCGTAAACGCCGGCCTACGATCGTGCTTACGAGTCCACGTTATACTACTCAATATTTGTCTTCTGCGCAGACACCAGCTGACAACGCAGTGTACGGGGGAACGCTCCCTACAGGACGACTCAGAATCGCGTTGCCGCCTGCCCCCGTTATTGCTCGAGATTCTACATTCTGCACATTCTACATTCTACAAGAACGTTACCGCATAAAGATGTCACATAGATTTACATGATTTCTATTCATTCGGAATTTTGTTCTATACACCGTTCCAAGACACGATCGATACTATTGGTAATATCGAACTGGACTCTACCAACCTGTTCATAGAAATGTTCATAATATTAAGAATTTCTTGACAAGATTTTTTAAACTATTTTTAATAATGTTCACTACCTTTGCAGTCTGAATAAATATACAGGGTGCATTAACTGCAGTGTTGCAAGCTATTTGCTCCGAATTTAAGGAAGACTTCATTTGTTTTTTAATGAAATGTTTAATAATCTAATGTTTTGGGGCAACTTTTGAAAAAGAAAGAGGGGACCCCCAACATTTTTTTTAAAATGGGCAGTGGTGTTGATTTGTTGCTATTATGAAACGTCATTTAAATTGTATTAAAATTGGAATAATTTCAAAATCAATTGAGAAGAAAGTATCATAAAATTGAAATTGCCGGAAAATTTGTATTTCCAGAAAGCTAATAACTCCGAGCATACAGCCGAAATTGTAAAATAATGGCTATTGCATAATTCATTGTATGTGTTACAGATACCCTCGCAAAGGCTGGATATTAGGTCCATCAAACATGTATGGAATCGGCAGTGGATTGAAAAATGGCGATACAATTTCGGAAGATGTACTGCAACGGAAGATTTTATAAATGAAAAAAAATATAACATTTCCTAGACACTTATAAAGAATTTATATAAAATCACAGTGATATTAATTTATGAATATCGCGCCGGATTTAAATAGTTTGAAATTCTGTTGACTGAGAGATAATTGAAACTGTTTAAATAACTAAACAGCTGTTTGAAAGCGGTGAGGACCATTTATGAAGCGTCCTATACGCTCATATTGTACGATGCCGATGACGTAACAACTCTGAGCGACCTCATTGGTTAAGCATAGGTAAACATGCGCTTAGAAAAGCCACGTTTTCGCATATCGTGGCGATATTCACGGTAGCAACACGCGCAAGCGCCTTTTTTGCCACGCATGACGTCACCGTGGATAACGGGCGGATTCCGATGATGCAATTGATGAAGATGCCTGATACTAGCAAGCGTAAACTGTCAGCCAAGATGTCGAATCTCTGCGAGAGCAGAGTCAGTAACATCTCAATCGATGAATAAACAATGTACTATGTATATTTATTTACACCTCGAATATCATTGGCTTAATTTGTATTCGTTACACAATGTTTCCATGCATATATCACACTCCACAAATACTTCAATACTGTACTTAGCCATTTCAACAAATTCAAGTATTACATAGATTAATTATATATACAATTACAGAATTTGTACACAATTCAACACAGGAAGATATAAATAATTTAATAATTGTAATAGTCATTGTAATTGTAAATTGTTCAAATTCTTGGTAACTCTAAATTGGTTATATTTGAACCGTTCGAACATTCGATTAATTATTCCAAAAATTAATTTATACATTCAAATAAAATTCAATATAAAAATTTAACGAAGTCAATGATGTTTGATTTGTTCATGTATGAGTCAAAATCCTTAAAAAGAAACACACATTTTACTCAGTTGTTGTTTTCCGAAACGAGTACAATTTTCACTGATTAAAATTCTTGGTAACCCTAAATTGGTCATATTTGAACCGTTCAAACATTCGATTAATTATTCCAAAAGTTAATTTATACATTTATATAAAATTCAATATAAAAATTTAACGAATTTAACGAGTCAGAATCCTTAAAAAGAAACACATTTTACTCAGTTATTGTTTTCCGAAACGAGTACAATTTTCACTGATGCCATTCATGTCCCTGTTATTTTCTATTCGATGTTTGTCAGCGAGAGACTTCAATGGAATTTATTCGAACGGGGGGTGCCTGTTGCCGACGCAAGTTGATATATTCCAAGCTTCGATAACACGTGCGACGATATCCGGTAGTGGTATAAATTTTGGTAAAATACTGCACACTCAACTGCGACGTACGTCGTGCGCGTTTTTGCATTTTTTATGCGAACTGGTATTACGAGCGCAATATAAAGTCTATTGCCGCGTCATTCCAGAAGCTGTCGCCGAAAGCCGTCGCATTTAATTAATTACCAGAAAGATGATCATCAACCGGATACATCACAAAATGAATGAGGATATATTAAATTACTTGTTTATTTAAACTTACTTGACTGTTTGTAATATTACACGAAACATGCTGTTATACCGTAGCCACTAGATAAGTAGAGGCTCTCGAGATGAAACGCGTCTCGTGACTGGGCCGCAACGGAAGCGTGGGGGATAGTGCCATGGAAGGGGAAGATAGAGTGGGGACACGAGTCTTGATTCTGGGTACATCTCTCATTCGAAGCTCGATGAAACGACTAAAAAATATATACATATAATAAGTATATATATAATAATATATATAATAATAATATATATCTACATGAATGTTTAAGGAGTCGTTGTAAAGTGGAAGTTAATCCACAAATCGGACTAACCTTCGAAGTAATATCGATCTCTGCCAGAGGGCAGTTTGAAAAATGATCGATTTTCATTTTGTTTAACTATGTGCCCTCGAAAAATCTGAAGAAATTATACGTTAACAAACCACAACAAGATGCTAAAACTAAAAATATAAACTTAGTATTCGATAACGTCTACAAGAAATGGGCACGTCAAAAGTTCTATTTCTAAAAACTCAGTTTCGGAGCTAAGAATTCTGAAAAAAATCATAGATCTGCATTCTAATAGCTACAACATGCCTGACTTTTTTTCAGATTTTTTGATTCGAGAGAATAAGAGAGAAACCTGATTTTCTTTGCCATCTCAATACTACCCCATGTCGACAGGCAGGGTTGAAATTTAGCGTAGAGTATTTTCTTTGGATAAACGGGGGCACTTTTGACCTCCTTATCTGGCTACACCCTACGGTGGCATGCTCGGCCACCCGGAAGTCTCAATTTTCTCAAAAACGTCACTTAGAATGTCCACCCAGCTCTTCAATTATTTGCGGTGTCGAAGATTTTGGCACGGAAGCCAGCAGGGTTGCGTCCGGCATCCGAAAGCAGGAGTCGATATCGCGTTGATTGGTAGATGCACCCTGAAACTGAAGTGCATCGTCACCTGTCCTGAGATACCTATTACCCGAGGTTAGAGCCATCCACGCGGCCTCCGGGAAGAGGATTGTTCTCGGTGTCGCCGTCGTCGTCGTCTCCGTGGTCGTCGGCTCGTTCCTCGACACGAGCGGAGCATATTCCGCGCAAGCTCGGCCCGTTACTATTGATCGAGCATTTCGCCCGATGGTCGCCTCAGAATACCACGAACGGTCCGCACACCGTAAATATTCGTTCAGTGCGCCGTGGCCGAGTGACTTACGCGACTAAAAACGTTCGAATACAAGGAAAAACGTGGCCGAACATGGTCGGAGGTGTGACAGAGGATGGACCTCTTATTCAGCCTGTCGATTCCGGTGAGTGGACTTCCCGATTAAGCCTAACCTGCCAGCCTAATTCGGGAACGCATCCCCTAGACGACACCCGGAGGCTTTCTTTCCTCTCCTGGTCCCACAATGCAATCGTTTTCGAATCGTTTCACCATTCAAAGGTTCAATCTTGCTGGAGAATGTTTGTTAGTTTGATAGAGCTAATTATTGGTGGACTCTTCGCGATATGTCTGTTCACAGCTGTTAGGGGTGGCAGGCGTTTAGTATGATCATTTCGATTGAGCTCTATGTTAAATTGTTGGTCTATTCTTCTTCTCTGATGAAGTCTCTGATTAGACCGTTGATGTGTAGTTTTTTTTAAGCATTGTTTGATAGGGACTCTAACGGATGAGTCAACCTTAGGCTATGTGAATCATGGCTGCTTCTGTGCATCGGGACTGATGACCATGTGGTTTTATGATTCCGTCGACTTGGGGTAGGTTCTACGGTGTCTGTTTTCTCCTTTTTCAAGAGTTTGTTTGGTTCTTAGTCGTTGACAGCTTCGCCTATGTGTTACTCGTGGCAGGAAGTGCTAAATATGGTAGCGTCGGTAGGTGATGGGACAATGTTATGTGGATTTTCCCGTTTGTGCAATTCTATTTTTATGAAAACCAATAGTCGTATTTCCTTCGTTTGCGATTGGTTAGTTGATATTTTACTATATTATGTTATTTATCATGGAGATTAGGGACTCAATGCGGTATCAGTAGGCAATAGAGATAGGGCAGTGGTATTGACTTAGGTCGTTCGTGTAATCCTGTTTTGATAAAAGTCACATTGAATCCACTTTTTGTAAATTTTTTAGCTTCTGAAAAATAAAAGACATGTTTATTTATTGTTAGAGTGTAAATATATATGTATATACGGTTTTTCCATAACAATCGTCACGAGCAGGAAACCTTGCGTTTAAGTTGAGTCTCAACTCTGATTGTAAAATATGTGTTATAAAATATTGTAAGAAAACCCTTATCCTATAGAATCCAACGAGTATTTACGTTATTAATTTTCATTGAGGAAAAAAATTCTATTTTGTTGTTGTCTATATATAGCCTTCGGAAACTATACAGGCGTATAATAAACATAAGTACTCATTTTATTCTGGAACATTATGAATAAAATAAATCTTAGTGTAAAGAAGTAATTATTATAATTACAAACTTGGTATATACACAAATTTGTGTAAAACAGTAGCATTTAGTTTCTGCAACGATATAGCAGCAATAACGTTTGGAAAAAAAGTTTGACAATGTGGTTATAACAGTTTAAATAGTTTAAATTTAAAAATCGAAATAAGAAAATTTTAGAAAACAGCCTCAATAAAAAATGACTGAATTCCAATTTCTGCGATGGCAGGACACAGTGAATACGCCTGTCAAGTTTCATTCGGTTGATTGGTTCTTGACGTGTCACGTTCGCCAAATCGAAAAAGCTATTTCGAGAAGAAGGCGTTTAAAGTTTCAAGCACCGTTTCCGAATCATAAATAATGAGATATGCTACATAATGCATGTAGCGAGATCTCTGAACTTTCGAATTCAGCTGGAGTAGTTCGAGAATATGTTTTTAAGGCTGTCAGAAAAATATAGAATACAAGATGATTTTCTCTCGCTAATAGAATTGAAATAATATTGTTATTGGTATTGCTCGTACCTCTTACTTAATGTTACAAATTCTAGTCGTTATTATTGCATACAGAATGTCAAACCAGATAATGATTCTCCAATACTCGAAAGTCCTAATGCGAGTGAACCCTTTCGTATTTATTCGAGCTGGTCGCAATTCGCGGAGAGCATGAAAAGGAAGCTGGAGGAGGTGTGCTCGAAATATTGAAAAACATAGACGACTGAAAGATATGCAATATTCAAATACGAGTCAACATGTTTCTGAATACACTATCTTAATTTAAAAAATTAATAGGTATATCACATTCGTTCATTTATAATAAGAATAATTAATGCATTTATGACAAAAATGAGTAAGTGCAATTTAAAACATTCGACAAATTAAAAGATTTATTCGTTGCAGCAGATTCATCATTAAAGGAAGAACGACATTTATCTACAATTTATGCAGACAATTTTCGTTTTCAATTATTGTTCGATTAAAATTTTTACAGAAATAAAGAAGCTGTCACAAAAAATAATATTTGTATTAAATAAAAATAAATATATCTAATGGAAACAATCAATTTCAAATCAGTCTGGAATAAAATGTTCGTCGAATGTATTCAACTGTGATGAAATAACAAAAACAATCAATGCCTCAGTTGACTGAATACCTTCGCGATTAAATACAGTTTCCCTTTTAAAGTGACCATTGGATCGAATCATAAATAACTTCCTCCGCGAGCATTGAATAATTAGTGAATGAATATGAACTGACAATAACAACGGGAGGGCTAAATAGAATAACTATTGTTGAATCGAATAATGTTGAGAATATCAGAATAAAAATTGAAAAATGAAAATTGATTTAGGAATAGTTACAAAATACTAAAATCTATAAATAAATAACGAATCATTAAACTATATAGAGTAAGTAAA
>JAQQRY010000040.1:0-14517 GCA_028455595.1 Lasioglossum vierecki | reverse complement strand
TTTTTTTTTTTTTTTTTTTTTTTTAATTTGGGGAATCCTAATGGATAACCACTCCCATCGCCGAAGATGAGAGTAGCCAATGTCCGACTCGCACGGACTAAACCCCAAATATCCGTCCCTAGACAAATGGAGGAGACCCGGGATCGCGAATAGCATACAACCGGAGCCCCTCCGTCTTTAAACATACACCCTATTTAAAACTCTACACCCCTACTTGTCAATCGATCGACGGATAGACCGATTGACCCCTTCCCTGAACCGCGCGATGGGAGAGCCGATTTCGGCTCGAACTCCCCCCACGGTTCCCGGTTACCATCGTCCACGGATCCTTTTACCTCAGGACGGAAGCTCACGCCCCACCTGAGATATCCGGGCGAGGAGGATGGTCCCCGCACGCGTCGAAACTTGGCTCTCCAAAAGATGCATTTCGCACATCCCCCGGGCCTCGTTTCCCCCCCGTGAGTGATTGAGTACCGGTACTCTCTCAGCTCACCCCCCCTTCTGTGATTAGAGCGTCCCTATTCACAGAAGGAGGTCCATCCCCTAGAGTGGGTTCTTCCCAACCACTCTACCCCCCCACCTCCATTGGAGGCGGATCGACCGGTGCGGGCACGGCCTTCTTCTTCACCCGGCCTGCCGTTCCCCTCTTCCGAGCCCCCGGCTCTGGTTGAAAGGAAGGGCAGGCTTTGGTCCCCAGCCGATGATCTGCGGGCTTCCCTAAATCCGCACAAAGCGGACACTTTGCGGCGGCGTCGCACGTCGCCGCGCGGTGACCCACATCGCCGCACCGATAGCACCGGTCGATCCGACTCGCTTCCTCAATATGTGGACATTGTGCCCACGTGTGACCCCTGCGGAGACAACGGAAGCACTGGAGCGGACGCTGTTCCAGCACCTCAACTCTCGCAGAAGTCCATCCTATTTTGACTCGGCCCTCGCCGGCCAACTTCCTGGCCGCCACCAGTGGCAGCCTGGCCCAGCACGT
This sequence comes from Lasioglossum vierecki, assembly GCA_028455595.1. Classification (NCBI taxonomy): domain Eukaryota; kingdom Metazoa; phylum Arthropoda; class Insecta; order Hymenoptera; family Halictidae; genus Lasioglossum; species Lasioglossum vierecki. The sequence goes on along the minus strand of JAQQRY010000040.1, from coordinate 13,532 downwards.
GCCAGGCCCGGTTCCTTCCCTGGTCGAAGGTCGGTGAATCACACCAACCCGGATCTCCTCGCCACTGCAGTTAGATGCCTTAGCGAGGGCGGCGCGAACCGACTCCTGGTTCAGACAAATGTCTAAACCTCGGAGGCGGATCTCAGCCTTCCGAGCCGGCGTGCTCACCAACACCCCGGTCCCATCGAGCGCCGTCCTCATGCGCTCAGCGATGACTGCCGCCTTCTCTCGGCCACTCTCCCCGCGAACCCTCATCATGAGGGCCCCGGTTCGAGCTCGAGCGAAGGACAGCCCCTCGGTCACGCCGACCTCCTCCAAGGAGAAGGACGAGGTGACCTTTGCCATCGCTGAGGCATAGGTGGTCTCGCACCCCAGCGGCACAGTCAAAACAACCGCCGCCGACCTTGGTTGCTTCGGCAACCGCGGCCCCTTCTTGGGAGGGGGAGCTCCCGAAGAAGGTCCCTTCTCCGCGGGGACCTTCTTCTTCTTCCCAGAGGATAGTATTATACCTAACCTAACCTTATCTAGCCTAACCTAACCTAGATTAGAGATTAGATACTGCTTTTTGTCGGGGACGGGTGTATCGGACACCCCTCACTTCCTGAAGGCACACCGGTTTTATGGACACCAGTTTCACAAGTGGCGCTACCGACCTCGGCCCAAGTTGGGTTGCAATTATCCTTCGTTTTTCGGCCCTCCTCTGTTTTATTAGGCCCGGGCCACTTTCAGAGTCTTTGACCTACTAGACGGGACGGTCGTCATCGATGAGATCGGCCATTCTACCTAATCAATTAAAGAGTTTTTGAGCTGGATTAGAGCTCGGAGCGAACGTCGGGCCGACTCACCTTCGGACCTGCAGGGTGCCTCGCCTGCCTGTTGGCTCCCCCCAGCTTCACCTACGTTATCACGTTGGATGCATCAAGTTCGAGTTCCCATCCCTACTCTAATCTCCGGATAGCCAGAAATTTGCCCTCCTCCCACCCTACTCTGTGACTCTACTTAAGTTTTTAGGTTCAAATACAAGGGACCGCGCCACTGCGCCCATCGCTATGGGCTGCCATTGGGAAGAAGTTACCACAACTTGGGATTAGATCCGACTTCATCGAAATCTCGGCTGTGTCGAGATATCAATTCCATGCGGTCCTCTCTTGCCTAGCCTAACATATCTATCTAAGTGGGTAAGAAGGGTTCGTGCTTCAACTTTGCCGAAATTTGTTCTCCGGGGAGAGCTAATATCAGCGCCATCGAAGTCTCCCTCCTGGGGGGGCTTGATGCATCCTAGATAACGTGGCTGATAGTTTGGATGTGTCCACCATCCTCAGGGGTCGATGGGTGTTCAGCAAATAGCTCCGTCCACCAAACCTTCCCCCTTATAAGGTTTCAATTCTGTTCGTTTGTTGTAGCTGCGTAAGCAGCATTCCATTCTTTTCCTTGGGCACCACAGTATTTAGCGCTCTACCACTGAGCCACTGCGCGCCTTCCGTGTTTTTGGGCGGGGTGGTCAACTTTTTGTTTGGGCTTCCAATAATCGCAGACTCCCTGGATAAAGGAGAAATCTGACATCGGTCGCCCCGTGACCCCTGCAGTAGAGACCGAACTTGCACCGAGAAGAAAAACCATCCTGGAAATTTTTGCCGCACCGGGGATTCGAACCCTGGTCTTCTCGGTGCGAGTCAGTCACTCTGCCATCTGAGCCACTGCCCCGCCTTAACCTAACCTAACATTGAGGGGACCAAGTAATCTATCTATCCATCTATATTATAGTTTTAATTTTAGTTATAATGCACTATAATATAAGCGTAGTTTTTAAAAAAAATTTGTTACTTAAAGCTGACTTAACTCGAGCGAGTGGGCGCTAAGAGGTTTGCCATGGCGTTTTACGTAAGTTTGTTTGACAGCGTTGAAAGAGATCGGCGGACGGAGTGTCCCCCGGAGGACAGTGAGCTTCCTCGTGGTTGAGGAAGCTCGAACCGATGAAATCGAAGATGCGACGCGGTCGAATTAGCATAAGCACCATCGTTAACTCTATCGGGGAAGCTGAGAGGAATCGGTAATGAAGTTCCCGGTGGCGGCGCACGCACGACCGGAAGAACGATGTCCGGCGGACCTCGTGCTGGAATCCCTTCGGACGAAAGGAAGCGCATGGGGGCCTCTGATCGAAAGGGGAAGAAAAGGAAAAAGGCGCGCGCCGCGGCACATTGTTCATTCAGGAGGCGAGCGGCCATAAGTCATAGATTAGATTCAGATCGCTTTGAGCCATTGTATGCGTATCGTCCAGAGACAATGCTCCAGTGAATCAACGCGACGATCGCGAAAGCCCGGGGAATCCCTGTCGCCGTGCTCCTCGTACCCGAGGGCCCAAGGGCCCCGCAAGTAATTGTCCGTGGGACCATTCGGCGGAGGGGCTGGTATTGGGGGTGGCGCGGGGGTGGGAGGAGAGATGCTTTGCAAGAGACGGCAAGAATTCCATCCTCGAGATGCGAAACCGAGCGAAGGCGATTCTATTACCATCCAGCCTTGGGTCTAGTAAGGCCAGCCTTAGGGCTGCCGTCTATAACAATCTATATTTTAAACATTTGCAGTCGGATCTCTTTCAATCCTTTAAACACAGAATTATTCTAAGCAATTACGTTTAATAATTACATTAAATATAGCTCTCAAACTTGGTTGTGATTTATTCCTGTTTCAACTAAAGTGTAATACAATTAAAATACTAATTACTAGAATTCATTAAAAAATTATTACTACCTATTTTATTAGTGAGAAATATATTTTTTAAAATTGTGGAACTTATTTCTTTTCGGGTTAAGCAAATCTATAGTCTGAAACATAGTATTGGTTTTTTTTCTCTTTTTAATATATTCCATTTTAAGCGTACACGAAATACATGAAATTGGCATAAATTTCCAGAAGGTATATTGCAAAATTCTTTACAGCGACTGGCAAGAGAATATTCTGTTGCACCATTTTCGGTCAGGGCATTCGAATACAAATTGAACGACCAAACCGTACGTTCGCGTCTGCGGATTCGCGATGAAAACGAAACGAGCCCGACGCAATATAAATTCGCACTGAGTTGTCTGTTTTATAATTTAGTAATATATAAGACCGAGGAACACTTCGGAAGTCGAAGATCCCAGTATTCACTCATATTAAGCGTATCTTGTAACGGAACGTGCTTCGGATACTTGAAATTTCGGGAATCCCGATATATTCTCGTGTCCCGAGATACTTTTTGGATACGATTTTCATGGCATCCTTACACATATCAATTTCATTTTATCATCGACTAGGTAAAATTTTTATCATTTTCCAGAAAGATGTACAGTCTCTTGGAAAATTAAATCCTGATTAAAATCAGTCCAAACACGACATAATTAAATTAAATTGTTTATTTATTAAACATAATTAAATAACGAACACCACACACGATTGATTTTATTGATTATTACTCATGGCAGAACCACTGGACGTGACAAATATTATGTTCGCATGATTTATTAGAAAAAAAGATTTTCTATAGTTTTTATCGCTCGCAATGTGATATAGTATATGATTATTCAATATTATTTATTATTTATAATAATTGATGTTATATCTCTCGTGCAACATTAATAGAAAAATATAATATATTTTTAAATATATAAAAATGTAAAAATTAAATATATAATAATATATAAAAAATATAATATATATATATATATATCAATAAATATATATATATATATATATATATATATATATATGATTGATTTTATTTATTATTGCTGATGGCAGAACCACCGGACGTGACACTATCCTCTTCTAGGTTCTACCAACGGAAGATCGATGGACTCATGGCCGCGCACAATATAAGTGACATTTCGGTCGAGACGTTGGAAGATACATCCGAGAGACATCACTGGAGTCCAATTGCCAATCGAAGATCATTCTGGCCGGAACCTCCGTTACCAACTAACCCATTCACGCTGCGCAGGTCGACGCGAGTCGGACCGCTATCCTCGTTGGCTGTCTGTGGAGGATTGACGATCAGGATCACGGGCACGGTTACAAGACAGCAGGTACACCGTCCGCGCAGCGAAAGACGAGCAGGACATCGATATACGTCCGGGTGGATTCACGGAATTGCATAATGGCGGTTATAGAGAACCGGCGACCTCGTCGCTTAAAGAAGATACTCGTCCGCGGCGATTCTTATCTATGTAGGAAGTCATCCAGAGCCGTTCTCTCTCTTTCTCTTCCCTGTCCGGGTCTGCGTGTGTGTTAGGTAATGCTCTAGCCGGCTCAGGTAAACGCATATTGTCGTGCCGTTGACTCCTTACAGCGGTCTACCAACCACTAACTTCGTCCAACTCGACGGAAGCCGGCTACGGGCTCCACGGGAAACTGGTACGCTCCTCTTCCGCTGATCAACAACACCGGATCAACAGCGCTAACGCGTTGGACGACTTGAGAGCTGATAGCTCTGATGCGAGGATGACGTTGGCTAGCTAATTAGTCCTCCTGCTTTTCGATACCTCCTTCGAGAACAGGATCTTCAGGCTACCTACGTCAACCAGTCCTACCCAGTCCATTAGGATTAAGTTTCCCTAATCGCTCCAGGCCTCTTTTCCGAATTCCTCCTAGCCCAACTTACTCATACTATGCTTTCTATCTTGGTGTTCTTTATTATCTCTGGGTGGAGTCTCTGTTAGCTTCGATAAAATTCCTTTTTCGAACCTTGCACCATCATAACAAGGTGACTTTCATTGTGCTCTTAATACCATTAGGTTGTGTGTGTGACTCCTCTTGCTTCTATGCAGTCACTTTTCTCTCTCAATAAAATTGAAAAAATAATTCGTACTGCACAATATTGAGGAAGAAAATAAATTTCTATTTCACATAATATTAATTACTTAATGTATGTAATACTTTATTTTCATTATAATGTATTGTAATATTTTATTTTCATTGTAATGTACTATAATATTTTATTTTCATTATTATGTTATAATACATTATAAATATATTATAAAATTATAATGTTATAACGAAAATGAACATTATAATAGACATTATAATGAAAATAAAATACTATAGTACATTACAATGAAAATAAAATATTACAATACATTATAATGGAAATAAAGTATTACATACATAATAATGAAAACGAAACATTATATTAGAAATACACATATATTATTATATACACATATACTATATTATATACTATATACTATACTGTATATTATATACACATATACTATATTATATATACTATATATAATACTATATATTATATTACATGTATTACATACACATATATAATTATGCCTAATATATTATATATATTTATAATACTAGTCCGACCACATATGTCGAACAATCTAAAAAGCTCATTACCAATCCACAGGAAACTGGCTATCTAATTAAACAGGGAACGTCGGCGAACTTTTTTTTACTATATTCCAGCTTTTCGGGCTGGTACTTGCGACCGCGAGCGGAAGTATGCGCGAGTCATCGATCACCAGCCAGGGAAATTCGTATCGGGTTTCGCATACTCTTTTCTCGCATAAATACATCGGTTATCGGGAAATAACGCTCCGCGACGTAAATTTCAGGAGATTGGCGTGAGTAGAGAAACAGAGGCGACCTATGTAGTTTGGTGGAGTTGTAGAGGCCAGGGATGAGAGAGGAAGAGATACGTGTACCGCAACAAACTGCGAAATATAATAGGTCTGAGTTACGACCACGGCTGTGTGGTCCTGGTTTGACCCCCGGTCACGCAGAATAGTTAGCTCTGAGGATCGCCGCCGGATGACATACGCAACGGGGACGAAGGGAAATGACAACTTGCAGATTCACGTGGAGTCGCATATGCCAGTTGGGTTTCGTCAACCCTTGCTATTCTTACAATTAGATTCAAACCTCTCATGTTAATCTACTTAAATATTCTCTCACTTAAATATTTTGTTTCCAGCTCCAGTTTCAGTCTAGCCAGTAGCTAGCTTTATCAGACGTCGAAAGACATACTGATATTGAGTATCAGTAACAAGGAACACCACTTAAGTGACACACTTAAGTACAACACACTGGGGGGGGGGGGCTAAAACAGCCCTTAATGGTGGGGATAAGAAATATATCTTTGAGACATCTTGGAGATTAGAGGACTTAGAAAATGTTTTTAGACACTTACTGTATCTATAAATATATATATTTATTTTTATTTATTTATCGATTTGTCAGTACATGTTTTGTTAAAAATAAAGATTACTGACAGTTCCCAATGAGCAAGGAACGTTGTTTTGAGTATCCTCCTTACATTATTATACATTATATCCTCCTTATTTATAATATTTTATTTTCATTGTAATGTACTATATTTAATTTTCATTATAATGTTATAATACATTATAAATATATTATAACATTATAATGTTATAATGAAAATAGACATTATAATAGACATTACAATGTTATAATGAAAATAAACATTATAATACACATTACAATGTTACAATGAAAATAAATATTATTATAGATAAACGATAAACATACAACATTCTTACAATAATGAATGAATAAAAATAATTTTTTTATGTTTAAAAGACAATACACTTATATAATTAATTGATGGTACAGAGTATTAATTGTAGATGATTTTCAGCAATTTTTGAGAATAGGTACTTTTTATTTGGACGTCAGCAATGACTGCTAGTAATAGCACCTACTGATCTAGGTTACTTGCATTTCACATTTGTTTAACATAGTAATAGTGGCTAATGGTATGCGTTTTATTATGCTTCTTTCGTAGCAGCTGGCTGATTTAGCTGTTTCTTCTTGTGCTGTACAGGTGTCTAGGCCCTTCCTGATTTCTTCATTCCTGATGTACCACGGTGCTTTTGCAATAGTGCATAGGATAATAGATTGCGGGGCCTTCAGATTGGTCATATGTCTCTTTGCTGTTCCCTCGTGGTAACTTGAATTCTTCACCATTTAACCGTCGCGTTAGTTTCGCTTTTAGCTGAATTTGTTCCATTCCTGTGGCAATGATGTTCTCGAGAAATGGTTGACCTCTTTGACCTGAGGATTAAGAGACTTTATTATCCTGTAATGCATGGAAATCAGTGCTACTCTCATATTGAAATATTTATTGACGATTTTAATATGGATAATTATCCCCTTGCCTTGGTTTCAGTGATTAGAAATTATATCTCAGTTTAAAATTTAATGGACTTGGGTCACTTTCAAAATAAAAGGTTAAATTATAAATTATGTTATAATTTATATATTTATATTTATATCTTATATTAAATTATAATAAAATAAAATAATATAATTATATTATAAAACATAAATTATAAATAATAAATTATATTATAATTTATATTATAAATTACATTATAATATATTATAAATTACATTATAATTTATATTATAAATTATATATTTACATTATAATAAAATAAAATAATATTATATTATTTTATATTTATATTTATATCTTATATGAAATTATAATAAAATAAAATAATATAATTATATTATAAAACATAAATTATAAATAGTAAATTAAAAAATAAATTATAAAATTATAAAACATTCGAACGGCGCGGCAAAATTTAGAGAAAAAAAATAGAGGAATTGGAGAATTGGTCTTGATTTGACGAGTGGAATGCATAACTTTCGGAGCACCCCGTAGATCGAACGTCGCTGGCCGACTCCGCGAAGAGACGTGTTCCCCGAAAGAGCGGAGCTTTCAGCACGAATCGACGAGGGGAATGCGATTACCGCATTCGCGCAGTACGTCTTCTGCATTTCGTAACCCAGACGAGGCTGGAGCGCTCCGACGAATACAGAAAACGCATCCGAGTGACCGGAGGGTTAGGAACCTCGTCCGGGAGTCGCGACGCGTCCCGGTATACCTGTCCGCGTCGCCGGCTCTTACGCAACACTTCGGAAATGGAACGCATGGGATCCGATCGCGGTAACGAACCAGCAGGAAACTCTGGACCTCGAATTATTCGCTGAATCACAATTAACCCTCTTATTACACGATATCCTTGATCATCTTTCACTCACATGGTGCAAAAACCGGGTCAGTGCTCCTCTAACCCAATTCTTGCAAGTACCAATCAAAAGTCTTTATTTAAAAAACAAATTTAATCGAACTTGTAGAAGAGTTCAACTACAATTTGTTCTGAGAAACGAACCTAATGAAAAGTCGTCGAGTGTCCTATCAGGCATTAAGGTGTAATTGAAGCAGGGACAGTTGTGATTGAAGAGGGTCAACCTAACGCTACAGACTGCCTGATTACAGCTATTAGCCAATCATGGATTCCATGCATTTCTAATGGCCACAGGTGTGAACACTGTCAGAGATAAAAATTCATAAATTCCTATTTTATTTCTCGTTTCAATCTCGCCTGTCTATCAGATATTTAATCTGTATAAAATAATTAAAAAATATTAAATATGTTATATATAATACATTAAATAAATATATTAATATATTAAATAATTAAAAAATATTCTTGCCTTATCTTCCAACCATTATCGAGGAATTTTCCAAGGAATTCTCAGCTGCGAATCGCGGAGAATAAAATTTATAAATAGACAGCATCAAGTAATTTGTTAAGAACCTTTTCCACGGTTCAATTCGTGTACAGAATGACATTTTCCACAATCGAGGAACTAATTGCAATTGTAATCAATCAGAAAGACGTCTTCAGCTACTGGCCGGCAATAAAGTGACGCAACAATCGCGTTACCAGTGTTCGAGTGTTTCAGAAAGGTCCGGGAATATGACTTTTCCAAGGACCAATTAAAAAAGCAATTGCTTTGAGATTCGCCAGAAAATTCCAACCCTTAAGCGCAATGCTGTTACAGCAGCGAGTCACCACGAAGAGAGCCGGCCGCTTGGTGGAAGAGAAAAAAGGGAGAATCGCGTCCCCTTCAAAGCCACCGAAAATAAAAGCTACAGGAAACGACCCTCGGTCCCGACAATCCTCTCCTAATTTCTCTGCATCCCCTGTGCCGTAACGATTACTGTTCCCCAGCCGTCGACGAGGATCGAAAGTCGTTCAGCGTAGCCGGCCACATCTGGCTCGTGGCCAGCTGACTCCGCGATAGAACTCACGACTACACCTCCGCAGACTGCTGGTACACGTGCAACGACCCCGTGATCTTGAACTTGTCGTAATTCTTCGGCCGGCGGGCTCGTTCGACGAAATACTACCGCTTTTCTAACCATTCGCCGTTTTCTCACATTTTTTCTTCACTGAAGGTCATTAATGTTTTTTTTTTAATGGAATCATATATTTTTTATTGCATCAGCTGATGCTCCTTCGTATTCTTTACAAAAAAGTGTTAATCTATTTGTGTAAAAAAAATCATTAATTTAGGAGATATTTTAATTATAATGTCTATTTACAGAAAAAGTTCAATGTGGCGACCATTTGTGGCAACAAATTATAATTAAAATATCTCCTAAACTAATGAATTTTTTTACACAAATAGATTAATACGTTTTTTGTAAAGAATATGAAGGAGCATCAGCTGATGCAATAAAAAATATGATTCCATTTAAAAAAACATTAATGACCTTCATATGTCCTTTACACATCAACCTACAAAAAAAAAAATGTACCATCAGAATGTGCCTCTCTCAAGACCATTCAACTTCTTTTTAAACATTGTTTGGTATGCGTAATTATTGAGAAAATTAATGCCTGATTACTTACTATCATGTAATGAATTGTTCATACAATGAAAACTTTAAAAACTGGTTTTTCTAGGTAATGTATAATAACTTATTAAAGAAAAGATAGAGAAGAAAAAAATAAGAAGAGAAAAAAGATGGTTTGAGTAGTCGCTGACGCTTGCAGAAATCTTTTGCATTATAAAAATACTATGGAGCCGAGGAAACCGAACAGGGTAATGGTCGACTTACGTGAAAGAACAGAGATAAGAATAGAAAAACGGTGAACGACGAAACAGAACGGCGAGAAGATTTCAGTGTTCCCTGTCTATTATTAAAATCCAATGCATAATGAAACACTCTGCAGTTCCGAGAAAGCCAAGAAAGTAGGAGGATATTTTCGATGAAGATGGAGGACGAGACCACGGAAAAGTGAGAGAAAAATTTAGTGTTTCTCTATTATTCAAATCCTATGCATTATCAAACCTTCTGTGGTTCCGACAAAATGAACAAACGTAAATCGTTATTTTTGCGACGAAAGCAGAAAGACAGGAGGAAACCGACGAAAGAGGAAAATAAAAGGAAAACGAAGATCCCTGCCAGTCACGAGAGTACTGCATTATAAACCACTCTGTACATTCGAGAAGACCAGAAGAGGAAAACGCTGTCCTGGCAAGATGAAATGAAAATACTGAAGAAAAAGTATGAGCTACGAAAATAGAAAGCAAAGAGAGGTCCCAGTGTTCGTTGTGTCCTAGATCTAGGCTCCTGTGAATTATGAAACACCCTCTATGTCCAGGAAAGCCAATAATCTCGTAAAAAAGACAAGCCAGTAGAGAAGTGGAAAAGGCAGTAGAGAAGTGATGGAAAAGGAAAATTTCAGAGGTATCTTGGACGAACATTTTACATGTTATGGAGCAGTCTGTACGTCCGAGGAAGTCATAAATTAGGAAAATAGACCCCTTTGGCGAGTAGGTGGCGGAGTGGAAAGAAATGGCAGCCGGCCAAGACGCGAGAATGGTAAATAGCTTTCAAAACTCTTTACTCACTGCATATATCTTGAACGTTGTGAAACAAACAGTACATGAAAGTTGGAAAGAATATAATAAGAAGTAAAGAGGGTGCTAGGGAAGATTTGAACTTCCTTGTTGTGAAGCTACCTGTACATTAGAGAAAGATAAGAAAATGACAAAAAATTTTTGTACACTGACAACGTATCACTCGTTATGAAGCAACCTGTACATCCCAAAGAAAGGAAAGGATTTTAATGATTAGATTAAATATTTTTAAAATTGTACACCCCAATGTAGAACCTGTACACCCTAAAAATCGCTGTCCACTGACAACGTACCACACGTTATGAAGCAACCTGTATATCCTGAAGAAGGGAAAGAATTTTAGAGAGAAAAGATTTTAAGGAGTACCCTGAAACAATACCGAAGAGAAGGAATAATCGTTGGAATTGTTTCGTACGTTATGAAAGATCCTGTAGATCCAAAGAGAGGACGAAGGGAGGAGGGAGAAAAGAGTGGTGTCCCGGGGGAAAGAAGAAAGGCGTCCGAGTGTAGAGAAATGGCGAACGAGCAGAGATAAAAGGGGCAAAAAGCGGGATGACGAAGAGCGGAGCGTTGGAAATGAAAAGGGGGAGGGAAAATGGCGGACACGCGCGATTTTAATTGCTACCAGGAAACGGCGGCGCTCTGTTGGCCTCGCGAACACATACGGTCCTTCATGCGTGTCAGGATCTGGCCGGATCTGCGCGCAAGTGCTTTACCTTGGTGTTCCTAGGCTCCAGCTCCTCGAAACTAGCCGCACAAGCTAGATTTTAGATTCACGAGAGGACGCGTGCGCGATTCCTTTATGCTGGCGCACGCCGGCTCCACTCTCTTTCTCTCTCTTTCTCTCTTTCTTCTTTTCTTTCTCTCGATGCACACGCGGCTTTATGCTCTCGTCGGACGAGTGCAGGACTGCTCTCCGCGAATGCGATTACGTGCTCCTATAAACGTAATGTCCGCGCAACCGGCGATACCAGAGGCCGCGTCGCGGTACACGCTCCGCGGGAAATCGCCGCTGCACTATGTAGTCTGTTCGTTTCGCTTAATTGAAATGAATTATACCCAGCTTATTAGCAGTTCCTGAATATGAATTTCCCGCTGGTGCTACACGCCGTGACCCGCGAAACACACGATCCATTCAGTTTCTACAGTATTTTTATACAGGGTGGGGCGCCACATTTTGCCATCTAGATTTACGTCATTATTATTACGCATAGCAAACAATGTTTCAGATGAACATTTTTGTTGTAGGTGGACGTGTAAAGGACATATGAAGGTCATTAATGTTTTTATAAATGGAATCATATATTTTTTATTGCATCAGCTGATGCTCCTTCATATTCTTTACAAAAAAAAAGTATTAATCTATTTGTGTAAAAAAATTATTAGTTTAGGAGATATTTTAATTATTTATTATTTATTTGGTGGCATGATGTTGGTCCTGCGTGCTCGTCGAAGATCTCGATGAGCTCGGTGGATGCAGTGGAGGAAGAGAAAGATAGAGGAGCAATGGTACTATAGCAGGTTCGTGGCCAGGGAATGTACCGTTTCCGGCAGAGCGCACGCATATCAGGTTTTCCAGGGCCGAGACCGGTCAGATCTAAGGCTTCCTAATCGCGATTATCTGTCCGGCGATCAGCCACGTAGCTGCACGTGTCCCGTGCACGCCATTTTTCACGATGGAAGCGCAACGAAACTGCGTTCGCGCGTGTTTCGTGCGCAGAGGAGCACCGGAGCCCTCGGAGCGTCAGAAACGCCAGCAGCATGTCCGTCTATGGGGCTCCCCTCTGCTGGATATGCTCGTGATAACTCCCGCGAGAGTTATGCGGTAGCCGCCGCGAGATAACATAAACTCGCGCGTTATCTGATCAGACAATGCATCTGGTGATTTGTGGACTCACGAATGAGGTGACCTGCATACCGAGATACCTCGTCCTGCCGCTCCCTCTCTCCTTCGCCCTGTTACGTCCGAGGGGACCCGCCAACCAGTCCAGAACTCATTTCGCGTGTTAATGCCTCTCTCCCTGATCTGCATAGTCGCGCGACTCGTTTCCTCTTTCCGGGTGAAACGGGACGGGTTCAACGGCTACCCGCAGGAGTTACGATATCCTTCTACGGATATCCACCATGCGCCGAAATGATTCGAGGACGAGGCATTCGTTATCAGCGTTTGTTGACCCTTGCGCTGTTATACGGGTACCCAGGTACCTCGATCTCGATTAGTCGAACCTCTGATATCTATAGCCTCTACCCTAACCTGCTTCTCTAAGTACCACATTTTAGTGGAGCTACAACCGTAGCATTCAGGAAAACCGTGAGCTGATTTTTTTCCTTCACCCTTTTTTTCTACAGTACAGGTAGTACAGATCTCCTCTGTATTTCTTATTTTTTATTATTATTATTAGTACGGTATTCGGGTGAAATATCAACCAGGGTATCAGCTGATGCAATAAAAAATATATGATTCCATTTATAAAAACATTAATGACCTTCATATGTCCTTTACACGTTCACCTACAAAAAAAATGTTCATCTGAAACATTGTTTGCTATGCGCAATAATAATGACGTAAACCTAGATGGAAAAATGTGGCGTCCCACCCTGTGTATAATCAATATATTGAATTATTCAATATATTCACATATTCATCGTATCAAGAATATTCAATATATTCAAGATTCAATATATCGAATATATTGTCGAATGTTAAGTGTCCCTTCGAAGCGTACTCTATCCGTGAGTCTCCCTACCTGCCCCTCGGGGGCCGAAGATGTAGTATAGCCTATGTACGGAGG
>JAQQRY010000039.1:0-25000 GCA_028455595.1 Lasioglossum vierecki | reverse complement strand
CGCAAGAGCGGCATTACGATAAAAGCCGTCCGCGGAAAGAAAGAACCAAACCAAGATGGCGGCGGCGCCGATCGGAAAAATCAGTCGACGGGCTAATTAACTTCTCCCCTCAGGTTTAATAGAGACCTCGGAAAGTTTTGCGAATAATTAGGGGACGACGATAGCATCGACGCCAGCCTCGCGGCCTCGCATCGCGGCCGATGATAGCTACAATTAAGATTAACTAACGCGCGTCGCCGCCGCATTCGGAAATCACTATCGCGAGCGCATCGCGCCGCAACAGGACCCCGGTTTATTGATATTACCCATTAACTGCTGCTTTTCATGTGGAAAAAAGATAAATATATGCTCGACCACTCTCTCATTCCTCTGTTGTCGTTGTTACCGGGGAAGTGACTCTACTCGCCCGTGGCTCTAAGGATGCTTAATGTTTCCTTAACTTGTCGATGCGTTCGCTTGTGGATCCATTTATTCCTTGTTTACTGGCCAGCCGGTTTAATGCTTGCTCTGACCGCCTCTTTGTTATCAGTTTCACGGAAAATCGCTGATCCTGCTGGTCTTGCGAGGCTCTTTCACCCTCTTTTCGTATTTTTCGTTCAGAACGATTCTCCGATGTTCGAATTTCACTATGTATCGATTATTCGGCAGGTGTAAAATTCGTTTATTGTTTTTAAATTTATTTCAGTTTTCATCCATCACAAAGTTAATGAATTGGTTGAGCTACTTGTAAATAAGTATTTTTTAACAATGAATTTACATTTGATTTGATTTTTGCTGGATTACCAATAAGTTACCGGCACAATGAACTCTTCACCTTGAATTTCAAGGTCAATTTTTTTTATTGTATGGTATTCTACACATCATGAGGAAAAAAAGTGTTCCCATAATTCCTTTGACACTTTTTATCCTCATGATGCGTATAATATGGATACAATAGAAAAAGAAAATTGACCTTGAAATTCAAGGTCGAGGACAATTTTGCGGTAACTTTTTTTTTACAGATCTCCATCGATCCGAAGATGTGGAATACGCGTATGCTTGCCGAGACGAAACATTTCTTAACACCCTGTACATGGTCCCGGCGCGGCGCGGAGCGATGCTGGGTCGCGAAGGTCATTCCGTATCAAAACTGTGCGCAAAATTGTTGCACTTTCATCCGCGTCTGGCACGCTCAATCTTGGTATCCGCGGTGGATATTACAAGCCGCGCCTCCGACGGCATCGAGCATCCCCCGCACCTCCCCCGTGCCCCGTCCACCCCCCTCGGCCGTCCCGGATCGCAGCATTAAAATAATTTAATTTAATACCCGGCAATTCCGCTTATTACCATTGCAACATCAATTTTAATAATAGCCCTCTCTCGGCGAGATTCTCCCGACACCCTCTCCCGTGGCCCGTCCGCCGGCATCGCGCGGCGTTTCCTGTGTGCCTCCGCAGGAACTCATCGCGCCACGTCCACCATTCGATATTACCGTCGTCCGGCTTATAACATTCGTAACACGGTTCTCCGCCCGATTTTTTGTCACCTTAATTAACGCCCGCCCCCTGACCCTGCCGTGTAATTCCGCGGCCGTCCGCTCCATTCTTCCGGACCACCGGAATCGAGCATACTCTCGGTAGCCACTCATTTTTTAATGCCACCTCTCTGTCGTTTCGAGCAGACTTGCAATTGGACAATGCACGTATACGAACACGTGTGCTCGTAATTATGAAAGTGGTACAAGTATTTTTCTTTTATTCAGAAATTCTAAACCTAACAATATTATTCCCCTTTCTAAAATCCTTTAATACAGGTATACCCTAGTCTCTTTTATCCCTTTTTTTTATTATTTTTTAAAAATACAATTTTTATAATACTTTATATACCCCTATTGATAATTTCTAATATATAGTATGTGAATAGCCAAAGTGGTACAAGTCTGGCACGGTTAAAAATCAACAATTTTCCCATTTTTATTATTTTACTAACAGAAGACCTAACCTCAGAGTATTTTCACGATGGCTTTCCTGTTGGTGTTTAAAATCTGTAGAAAAGTGTTCGCACATTTTTTCACACAAATATTTCGAAACATATTCCTAGAAAAAAGATGGTAATTCAATGAATTAAAAAGTCCTCGTTTTTTTCAGAAGAGTTGTAACTGTAATAAAACGGAAGTCGAGTCATGGCCGAGACGCAGGAGTGCAAAGGTTGTAAAAAAAAGCTGACGAAATTTTTGTCCCGAGGTAGAAGTTCCATTGTCTATGATTGGCAACGGCGAGGCGGCCCCGGGCCGGGCCGTTATTAAGGGTGTAGATCCTAAGATGACCTTGACAACTTTTCGATCGTCACGCCAAAACGAACGAGCGGCCGCTAGAAGAACCAAGTAGGGGGTGCTGGGTATATTTTCTACAGTTGAATGTCGAGGAGCACTCAGCAGCGCCTCGGCGATGAAACGGTCACTGCGTGAGTAAATGTTGTCGGTAAGTTCACCTAGTGTGCCTATGTGGATCGCAAGGGTTCGGAATATGTCAAACTATTTCTCACCAATGAATATTTAGAGGCTGTGCGTAGTCACAATCGCTAGATGAAAGATCAATCTAGGGCGGTTGGTGTCTATGGTGGCTCACTTTTGCGTTTTAGAAGCGTAATCGACTGTATTCGTGTGCCTAGGTGGATTGCAAGGTTTCTGTTCCATACCAGCCATTTCTCTATAAAACACATTTGCGGCCCCCGTGTAGTCACAATCGCTAGATGAAAGATCAATCTAGCGCGCTTGGTGTCTATGGTGGCCCCTTTTGCGTTTTAGAGCCGTAATCGACATTATTCGGAACCATGATGCCTGTCCGAGAGGCTCTGTGGCAAGCTCGACTAGCCGTCTCGAGGCCCACTCGCACACAGGCACGCTCGGCCGGCGTGTCCGTGTACCTAGGTGGATTGCAAGGTTTCTGTTCCATACCAGCCATTTCTCTATAAAACACATTTGCGGCCCCTGTGTAGTCACAATCGCTAGATGAAAGATCAATCTAGCGCGCTTGGTGTCTATGGTGGCCCACTTTTGCGTTTTAGAGGCGTAATCGACATTATTCGGAAGCATGATGCCTGCCCGAGAGACTCTGTGGCAAGCTCGACTAGCCGTCTCGAAGCGCACTCGCACACAAGCACGCTCGGCCGGCGTGTCCGTGTGCCTAGGTGGATCGCAAGGGATGCTTCACCCAAGCATCGTGGTCGTTACGGGGAGCGAGACGTGCGGGAGACGCAGGCCTCGAAAACTGGCGGAACGGTGTTCCCGACCATTGCTTCGAACTCCAAACCATTTCTTGTCCTCTGCCACATCCTCCGCTGTATCTTTCGCCGCATTCTCCGCCGTATCTTTCGTCGCATCCTCCGCCGTATCTTCCATCGCATTATAAATTATTATTATAATTATGTAGATTGTAAAAATTTGAACAATTATTTCATCAATAAATTATGTAGGTTGCAACGAAAATTCTTAGCGTTTTTAAATCAAATTTCATAGATGAAAGTACGGTGTTTATTCATAGTTTTAGTGAATAACATATTGATTATAAAAATTGATTTGTTTAATAATGGTATATTTAAATATATGTTTGCACGCCCAAATATATATTTAAATATATTATTATTAAATCAATTAATTTTTATAATGTACGAAGAGTACGAATACCGAAAATTCGTATACCGAAGTTCGCGGGGTCGTTTTACCGCGGTATACCTGAGTGGCCGTCGGGTGGCCCGGCCGCGTTTATTGCACTACTCGGCCAGCGCCGAATGGCACGTGCCATTTCTCGTTCTCTGCCTCATCCTCCGCCGTATCTTCGGCCGCATTAGAAATTATTTTTATTACTTATTATGCAGGTTGAAACGAAAATTCTTCGCGGTTTTAAATTAAATTTTCGCAGATGAAAATACGGTACTTATTCATAGGTTTAGTGAAGAACATATTTATTATAAAAATTAATTGATTTAATAATAATATATTTAAATATATATGTTTAGGCGTGCAAACATATATTTAAATATACCATTATTAAACAAATCAATTTTTGTACCGTATCGTATTTTCATCTGCGAAAATTTGATTTAAAACCGCGAAGAATTTTCGTTTCAACCTGCATAATAAGTAATAAAAATAATTTCTAATGCGGCCGAAGATACGGCGGAGGATGCGACAGAGGACGAGCAATAAACTGTAGAACTGGCACGTGCTATTCGGCGTTGGCCGAGTGGTGCAATAAACGCGGTCGGGGGCTACCCGACGGCCATTCAGGTATACCGCTGTGAAACCGCAACTAAAACGGGACTCACTTACTAATTTTTATCTCAGGAACTGTTTGCCCGATTGAGCTATATCACTTTTTGTTTTATCGGAAAGGATTGGGCAATTATAAAAAATAATTTTTCGAGTCGCTCAATTTGAGACGCTCAAATATGATACAACCTTTCCACGCGGCACATACGTCCGACTTCTGACTGGGAACCAAGCCGGATGTGAACATGCGTGTTCTACTTTACGCGTACAGACAGTAGATTCGACCGAAGCGGCGGACGAGATCGCGCGCGGATATTATAGAGACACCGCGGTTCTCCGCAGGGAAATGCTTATAGACTTATCGGGCAGTAGAATGAGGCGGCCGATGAATTTCGCGTGCTCGGCGAAACGAGATTCACGACCACGCGAAATTCGGTATTCGTACGCTTCATACGTTATAAAAATTGATTTGTTTCATAATAATATATTTAAATATATATTTGGGCGGACAAAGATATATTTAAATATACCATTATTAAAAAAATCAATTTTTATAATCAATATGTTATTCACTAAACCTATGAATAAATACCGTATTTTCACATCTATGAAATTTAATTTAAAAACGCTAAGAATTTTCGTTGCAACCTACATAATTTATTGTTGAAATAATTGTTTTAATTTTATACAACGTACATAATTATAATAATAATTTATAATGCGATGGAAGATACGGCGAAGGATGCGGCGAAAGATACAGTGGAGGATGCGGCAGAGGACGAGAAATGGTTTGGAGAGTTCGAAGCAATGGTCGGGAACACCGTTCCGCCAGTTTTCGAGGCCTGCGTCTCCCGCGCGTCTCGCTCCCCGTAACGACCACGATGCTGGGGTGAAGCATCCCTTGCGATCCACCTAGGCACACGGACACGCCGGCTGAGCGTGCCTGTGTGCGAGTGGGCCTCGAGACGGCTAGTCGAGCTTGCCACAGAGCCTCTCGGACAGGCATCATGATTCCGAATAATGTCGATTACGCCTCTAAAACGCAAAAGTGGGCCACCATAGACACCAAGCGCGCTAGATTGATCTTTCATCTAGCGATTGTGACTAGACAGGGGCCGCAAATGTGTTTTATAGAGAAATGGCTGGTATGGAACAGAAACCTTGCGATCCTCATGTATGTATACGGGGTCCGAAGCTCCGAAATCCAAAATATTATTCATTTTAGGTAAATCTGTGATGAGATACAGCGTTCTAGAGACAAAGTCAGAAATTTCAAAGTAAAATAGAACGTTTTAGATTTCAGTCATCGAATATCAGTAAACAGATTTTAATGATGGTTTTATATATGTTAGTAAGCGCAATTCAAATATTTAATCCAGTTTTTAGCATTGTTTAGTCCATAAACGAATAGCGGAAATTAATAACATTTCAAACTTTTAAAAGAATTATAAGAAATCGCTTAAGAGAGCTAAGCATCGGACTTGGTTTATATGAAAGCTTGAACATTTACTAAGAAGAGCATGTACATTTCGACTGTAACCTTCCGCAATCTTGAACTATAACCGGATTTTAACAAATCATCAACGCCTGGATACGCAGTTCCACTTGAATCTTACATAGCAGTTTGGATTTATATAATATGTGTATATATTTCTCTGCGCCAGTCAGATATCCCGAAAACCCCTCCTTATCATATATATAATCCCTCTGCAAAATTAAATCTTAGCTACTTTTCCGCGATTTCTAGACAATAGTATGCATTGTGAAAATTGCTAACACGATTTTTCAAATATTTCCGATGATCTGACAAAAAAATATTTCCAACGAAAATTGATTAGTGTTCACTTTTCCACAAACTTCAATACAAAAAATTAAAGAAAAATTTCTTTTTTTATAAAAAATGAAGGTCACTTCAATTTTTTAAATAAGTATTGACTTATACTTTTTACTTCATAATATTCTATTATTAAGACGAATGTTTCTTCTCCACTTCTGTTTTACCGATAGAGTGACTAAATCTCCGACAACTCGGCTCGTTGGTGATTGACTTAGCAGAAATAGACATAAGCGTTCGTAGGGGAAACTGCCGGAACTATATTTGCTCAAAAACTTCCCTTTCAAGTGTACTAATCGTTCCATACGTCCTGTGTCGTTAATTGCGTAAAGTTTAACATAATAATCGTTGCATTGACATTGTATGAGTCCCCGCTAGCGCGCTAGGTATTTTTTTGCTTCATAGGAACCCTAAATCGTTCAATATTTAAGAAAATGTACGACTGGTCGGCGGCAGCCAGTCGCAGCGCCGCCATATTGCAACTCGTAAACACGATGTTCAGCTGTTTGCTGCCGAATAAAGTCGATTACGCTTCTAAAACGCAAAAGTGAGCCACCATAGACACCTAGCGCGCTAGATTGATCTTTCATCTAGCGATTGTGACTACACAGGGGCCGCAAATGTGTTTTATTGAGAAATGGCTGGTATGGAACAGAAACCTTGCAATCTTTAATGTACGTATACGGGGTCTAACGCTGTGTGAGTGTCCACACGACAAACTCGTTCCACACCCTTAAGAGTCGGCGCCACCGGTGTCAGCATTGTTCGATCAATCCAGCAACTTTATCGTCCGGCGGGATGTATCGCGTGTGTCGATTCCCGGCTGGCACCAAGGGGGTAAAAGCGAAGTTATTTTCTGCGTGGCGTAGTAGGGCCCCGTGTCAGGGGCCCGTCCGATTTTTTCCTCCGCGGTTGGAACAGCGGACCGCCTTAGCCGGAAATGGAGCAGAAGCCGTTCATTAAGGCCGCTCACCGCGCGGCAGAGTTTCCTGGGATTGCGATATCGACGGGGACGGGTAGGAACGTTAAATTACGCGATGCTCGGAGAGACGGAGAGCAAGAGCGGAGAACCAGATACCGGACGCGCATTTATATCGGTGCATTAAGGCCTGTGCATCGCGATGCGCCGACTACGGGCCCGACTCTCGGTCGGCGTGTCCTCCCTATGGTACGCCAATTGCACGACGATTACACGAGTACCAACAGCCGTACATAAATCGATGGGGATTCGGAAAAATCCTGGCTGGCCTTAGATGGCAGGAAAGAATGGTGACCGTTCCTACGATCGTTCCTTCCCTCAGAAAGAGAGAGAGGACTCGCGACCGCTTATTTATCGGAAGGAGCGGCCCTGCGCTCCTTCTGGAAATTCTTCAAATTGTCTGTCCTTCTCCCACGATCGATTTATTAGCGATTATGGAATTTATTTTTAATCCAGAGTCGTTTTCACGTTGAATGTAAGACAAACTTTGCAAGATGATTGCAGGATCCTGTTGAAGGATCTGTTGATCTTGGTAGGGAGTGTTCATGATGAAGGACACGCAATGAAGATTTTAACAAAGTCCAACAGATATGAATGTTACTCATCCTCATCTATTACTCATCCTTAAACTTCATCCCTACATCTTCCGCTAGTTTCTTCTTCTCGCGAGCATTCTTTTCTGAGTCTCATTTCGCTTCTGATCAAACTTACAGAGTCTTGTCTACGAGAAGAAAGAAATTCTACTTAATAAATATACACGTATTAAGTATCCGGAATGCAACATTCGGAAAGCTCTCGTGTAGCCGCGAATGATTGCTCCGCGAAGTTCATCGCGGTGCGTGTAGCTAGGGCAGCGAAGGGCCGAGCGTCGAGGATTAATACGATAGTGGACCAACGGAGACAGATAGAGAGAGAGAGAGAGAGAGAGAGAGATAGCAGGCAGGTAGAAATTGCATGTTATAGGTAATTGGCAATTTCTGTAACGCGATTCCGCTACCATCTGTCCGCGAGCGATCACCGGCGGGCATTCGGCGCGTCGCCATCGGGTTGTTGGTGGTGGATAGATGTGGTCGGGTAGGGCCGGGTCGGGCCCGGGTCGGGCCACCTTCCTACGTCGAGGAGCGCGCGAGCAGGCGCAAGGACGAGGAAAAAGTGTCGGCCGGATCGGTATTCCCTCGACACACGTAATAATGCTAACACGTCCTGACGTGCCAGTAAATTTATGTAGGCATGCAGAGTGGCTGGCTGTAAGCTCGTGTACCTACAAGCCCACGGATATAACTGAGAGTGTTCTTGCTCGCCGGTGAAAGGCACGTAAGAATGTTTTCAGCCGAGGGTAGAGGCGTGTCTGCGAAATCAATGTTTCAGCCAAAACGTTCCAGCTAAGGACGCGACCTGCTCCGCCGGGCAACCACCACTCTTTTTTTCCAGGGATTCTGTTTGCTTTTTGCCTTTCGAATACTCCGCGAGGCGTGCACCTCTCTTGCCAGTCTGCTAGTTTCGCTCTACCCAGTCCACTTGTCAGAAGGTATCGTTCGACGATTTTCGAATTTCACCGCTACCTTCTCCACCTGCCAATTTACATTGCATTGTAGTCCTTCGGTTTATCGTGATAGCTGTACACCGTACTTCTAGTTCGAAATACCGACCCAACTGTCAGTTTTTTCTTCGCTTTTTGTAGATTCACTTAATGAGGAGCCTTTCTGAAAATATGAGCGTGAGAACAATCTTCACGATGTTGAAAGAAAAGATTATATTCTCATCGCTAGGCTGCTAAAATAATATAGTAGTATGTTTAAATTCTTCGAAATTGTTCAATGTCACAAATTAGATTTACCCATTTCTACTTGTAACAATATCAGCGATGGTACAAAATGAAAGACTTTATTACGACTCCTGAATAATTCTTAACGAGAGTATTCTAACAACGAGAACAAATTAATTAACCCCCGGCGATTCAATTCACGACGCCATTACGATTGATCCAATGAACTTTGACCCATAAACGAGTCCCACACGACATTATAGGGCAAGAGGTTAACGACCCTGGGGCTGTTTAAAATATCAAAGTAAATGGAGCTTGATCCAGTTCCCAGGTCTGGATCGCTTGTCGAAATAACAGAAGAGTAAATCTCGGAGAGGGAGGAGGGTAAAGGTAAGCAGATAACAGGTCGTTTAATATTGATGAGATCGAGGAGCAGTAGCGGTTGGAAGTTATGCGGAATAATTAGCAGCGGTGATAAGTGGGCAATAATCAGGGTACAAAGGAGGAAGTGTGCAGTCCGAGGATCATAGACCGTGGAATCAATTTATGTGCGGGTAATGGTCCGAGCGCGAGCTTGTCCCTTAGCGTTTAGTAGCCCGGAAGGTGTTCACTATAGTGTATAGAGAGACCCTGTAGTACTACCTCTATATAAGCGTTCATTTGTGTGACAACATTAAATTAGCACGGCGCGATAAACTGGTGTATAAACTGCGCTTAATTCAAGACAACCACGAAAGCTAGCCGAGCCGGAGACCCCGAGGGATAACTATCTCCAGGTATTTAGTGGTGCTTCGAGATAAGATCGAGTATCGATTCGCGACTATTAACGCTCCTCTCGCATGCAACTAGAAGTTAATACCGCTACCGAGAGACTAACTCTCTGCGTACACTTGTAGGAAAAAGATCAGAGAGAGAGAAAGGAAAAATGTAGAGAAGAAACCTGGTATTGACTTTTGCACCATCGGTAAAGTGCATCGATCATCGACTCATTCGTAGACTCGTTTCGTACACCGGAGCCTCCAGGCGCAGCGGGAACCGAGCGTTTATCATTTAATGACCCCGAGTAGGGGGAAGGATCCTCGATAACCACGGTTAACCTATCATTCAACCGCGGATGAAATTACCCAGTAAAAACGGGAAAACTCGTAATTGGTCTTAAAGATATTAGGCTAAAGTGTACTATCTGGAGGATGGTACCGGTCTCTCAGCCCGAGCGGAACCAACACGCTGATACTGTAATCGTTTTCTCGGCGAGGGCACCGATTTGTCTTCTGCTACGGGAGCTCGATGATGTCGCCATTTTAACATCGTTCGCATAGCAGAGCTTCTTCTACAAGCTACCCTAGTCTCCTCCTTTTCGTGGTCCGTTCCGGTACGAAGTTCCGGTAGTCAATTTGAAAATGTGCCAGAGTGTGGATGGCGAAAAACAAAATATGCTTTCTGCTCCTTGATGACAAGAAAGGAAGGCGTGAATTAAAACGATACATGGATTAGAATAAATTCAGAATCCCTTCGCCTCCTTAGCCACATTGGTCATGCGGAGCGCGCTTAGGACACGCCCCAACGTTAGATCGTAGACACGGCAGTCTCGAGAAGTCCGTAACTGGGCTTCTAGTTAAGGAGCCACGCTCAGGGAGCAGAAACAGTTTGCGGACCGTAAACGTTCGCTTTCGACGGCCGGAGTCGTTCCGGGAAGCGTCGGTCCCCCGAAAAAAGGCAGCGGTGCCATTTATCCGGAGATGAGTACCCTCGAGTACCGAACGTTCGACGGAAAGTGCTCAATTTAAATACACCGCACCCCTCTCGCTCCTATCGACGAAATCTCCGTGGTCCGCGGAGCGCGCGCGATTATTTGCTCTCGAGCGTGCACTCGAGAGTCAATAATCTCGATGGGGGCCCGGGTCTCTTCGAATTATTCTTCAAACACACGTGGGGCGCCTCGAGGGACTTTGTATGCTCGCCAGCAATATTTGCCCGGGCCGAAACTTGGCTTGATTTGCAACCGGGCCAGGGCGGTCGCTTTTTTTCCCCCGGAACAATTAAATGTCGAGCGGCCTCGCGTGGGAAGGGGGAAGCACACCGAACGGTGCATAATTTTCTGGGGCAGGACGGGGGGCGACACCGAGGAATTTCTTAGAGGGGAAAAAAGAGGGAGAACCGTGGAACGCGCGGTTCGCAGCTCATACTAATAACAGTTGATCATATCCTTTTATTCGGGGCGTCGCTTCGGATTCTTCGCTCGGCATTCCCGACGAGCCACTGTCATTAGGCTAACCCCCCTCCCTCCAGCCCTTCGTGTTCCTACGTTACGTCTCGTTTACGCAGGTATGCGTTAATTCACGGCGGACAACGCGCAAAAAGGAGGCGGCAGCGGCACCCCCCGTGGGCCTGCCCCCGGCTATACTCGTTCACGACGTTCGCCAACTGCCTCTCGTAAAAAAGCTACGTCTTTTCCGGGTGTAGGGATCCATCGATCCTCGAGTGGTCACCTGGACGCACCGTTTCCTCGTGGGGGCCTACGGAAACCTCGGCTCCAGCTGGCGAGAGAAAAAAGGATTGCGCAATGCGGGCCAATTAGCTGTTTCTGGAGGTCATTCAACTTGCAGGGTCAGGCAAAATTTTACTCTGATAAGCAATAATTAGACATCGATCTCTTCTTGTAAAATGAAAATTTTCCACCGGACTTGCAACAGCCTCGAGGGAAATAGAAATTAATTTTTTTCTTAATACTATCAATACTGTTCTAAATCCGCTGTCTACTGATAACGAATACGATTTTATTTTGATTAGACTGCGGACTTTTGATGCGTTTATGGTAGAAAGAAACAGGTGCGAGACACAACAGAAGAAAAGTAAAAATGGCAGTATCTGTTATTTCGAGCTTGTTAAAATTAATAAAATAATAATAAACTGTTTTTGTGGCTCCAGTCCCTTGCAATTCATCCAGATAATTTTTATTTTTTATCAGATTACAAAATTCGTGTACAGTTCGGACACGACAATGACGTTTTAAAATATAGCTTATTTTTAATCATCTTTGGATATTATTAATAAGTACCGTTCACTGTGAGCAATCTGGCCGACGATAATGGAAACCAACTGTGTCCGACCAGCACCGGCAGATTCTACTTAAAAATTAACCAATCTACGACGGTGAGCGGACTCCAAGCAGGCTCGTGCATTACTATGTTAAGCTTAATTAGGGTTGATTTACGCCAGCGGGCCGGTCACGGTACGGTCGCTCCTTAGACGGGCTAATGCGGTCCAATTTTCACGCAACCACAGCGTGACTAGACGTTCACATGCACGCAAATCGATCTTCCGGTTGGCTAGTAGGGAAATATGGACACGCAGCCGTCCCTAGCACAGTTTCAGAATGAACTGACTGGAATTACTACAATTTGTCTCGACATTCGTCGAACAATTATTCAAAAAGGATCTAGGTAGATTATACCCTTCTAGTATAATTATTTGTTTCATTTGTAACCGCGCATTCATTGGATACTTTGCAGCCAAAATCTTGTTTGCAGCCGTGCACCTCTATTTATTATAAATTACAACAATTAATAAACAAAAAGGCTTTTTTCTATGTGTCAAGTTTTATAAATTTTGTTGGAGCACAATGCTCAACTCGAACGTGAATTGAAATAATAAAAACCAGCTGAAAAATGACATAGAAAATGAAAGACCTTACGGTTTGTTTCATGAAATGTTAAAGTATAAAATTAAAAAAAAATCTTTGGAAAGTTCGGAATACTAGAGGTTCTGTTACATCGTGAATTAAAGACAGAACTAAGCCGGTATCATTTAATATACAAAATAGTTACAGTTAAGAAGATGATCAATGTGGCTAGCCTTTTCGGGGACAGGTTGGAAGGATCCCGTTGAAAGGGCTCGTCCTTGTCGCGGAAGGGCGTCGCTCGGTTTTCCAGGATATAATTTTAGGCGCGTGCTACGAAGCGCGTCCGAGCGAGGAAATAAGCAAGGTCCAGGAGGCTGGCGGGTTGGCGGTGGCTCGAGGCATTTCCCTCTCGCGAGGTCTGGAGCGCGCGTTGTAGCGTCGTTCGCGGTTTATTATTAATAGGACGATAAGATCGTGAAGCATTACGCGAAACACACAGCTCGTCAAGCCGTAACTGGTTCCGTGCCGAAGATAGAGTCCCTCATCTATCTCCGGCGACATGCGGTACGAGAACACGGTCGAGCAGAGGTGCGCAACCTCCTCGCAGTTTCCCCGTGTGTCCTATGGGGACCCGTTGTCCGCGTGTGTGGGTACAGCAGATAGAACCGCCATAGAGCCGCACGGTTGTGGGAAGAAGCCCGTGGAACGCCAGGTGGGAAAATGACGAATGTCACTACATTAGGCACGGCGCCTTGTACACCGGCCCAGAGATTATGTGATCTCGAGCGGAGGCTCTCTGACTACTATACCGTGACGGGGGCCCCGAACGCGCGTTTTTCATCGTTCGCCCCGTCGACTTTGAAAAACCACTGTTTAGAATGCCGGGCCGGTTGCTGCGCGCCGACCGATTTCGAAAAAGATACGGCCAGCAGGCGTCCCGCCGTCGAACCCGAAAGGAGCGTTCGATTATTCATCGGTTCGGGATATCGGCTACACACCATCGTACCCTAAGTCGCTATATGGGAACCCGATAAGCCTACCTCCGACCGCGGACAGAGATTACGCCCGCCAAACACCGTATTTTCTGGACACCATAGTCCTATCACTCATCACGTAATATCACAAGAAAAACAGCTAAGGAAATGCTAAGAGTTCATCTAGATTATCCGGTGAATTAATTCATTCTAATCGATGACCCTTCTTCATCTATGGTAACAAGAAGTTAATCGCTTGATAACACCCTTCTGAAGGATTACCTTAAAAATCACACTTCTTTAACGAAATCGAACCTCGCACGGATAATCGGACGGAAGAGCGATTAATTTAACGAGCAGTCAACCGGGAACCGGGAATTATTTCGATTCGCCAGGATCCAGTCTTCCCGTTATGCTACATTAACATGTGCATGCGCAGGGTTGCATGAAATTGCAAGAGGAAAATATCTCGAATGTAAATCGAACTTGACAAACATTGTTTAACGTTCCAGAAATTTCACACAGATAAGATAGATTTAATTCTATTTCAATGTGGACGTACATTTCGGAATTTTTCAATGTGAAATTGTGTTTAAGCAGGCTACACACTCGCGCGCAGAGAATGATCACAGCAGCATCATCGGTTGGCAGCCCCAGGCGTGGCAAGAATTTACGAAAGAAACTGGAGTCAGTTTTTAGCGGCCTTGCCAAGGCTGTCGCCTTCTCGGAAACGGTGGCAGCGACCAGCAAAAATCCCATGAACGACGTGACAGCGCGATCGGCCTTAGGACTTATTGCGCGGACTCTTTGATCGCCCTCTCTTCTACATTGTCGGTGATAAATCGAGTTGGCCGAGTTGTTTGAAAAAACGAGTCAGAACGAGTTCGGTTTCAGTATTCAAACCGGCCACTGCAGCTCCGGCATTAACATACTTTGATTATTCTCGTATTTCATCCACGAGCTGAACCAATTCAAGATTCTTCTAAAATGAAGAAAACTCTTCGGAAACAAAGGCTTGAACGAGTCGACTCGAACATGAGTTACGTCGGACTATTTTGTAAAAAGTTAATGGTTTAATAACTGCAAGAATATAAAAATATTTTTATTTACACATATGTTTTAGTGTTTTTTGTTTTTATTATGAAAAGCATGAAGACGTCAGCAACGTGCTAATAACGAAGTCCAACATTAAAATCACCATAACCTCTTTTGTTACGTGCATGCTTGCTAACGGATTGAAGGTTTCTCAGTGTGTTCACCATTGAACATCTCTATACGTTCAATTTTCATATCAACTGACAGATTAATATTCTCCAATTTTCCATAATAATAAACCACACATTATCGAGCGCCGCGTTAAAAGAGAAATATTGAGATAAATTTCTGAAAATTACCTTTCTCGAATCGCTATAATTCACTACCCCGTTTTAATGACCATCCGTATTCACTTCGCGTTAATATGAATTGATAGCTGAAGCTATTCTTTTCCCTGAACCCTAACACAGAGAGGCCATCATCGTGTACGGCATTAGAGTGATCATTGACGCGTCTGCGTTACGTGCAATTACGATCGGCTGAGATTACGTGACTGCATAAATAAAGTGATCGTTCCCATTTTTATTACAGCCACGGCTTTCAGAGAGAACTAAACAGACCAACTGTGAATTTGATTCGTAGTGAAAACCGTATCTCCGTATCTAATGAAACTTATTATTTCTTTTGATCACTTTGTTGCTTTAAAGTGAACAGATAAAAAGATATCAATCACAATAAATTTCTTTGCTCACGGAAGGAAATAATAAATTAGGGGATACAAGTCGTATAATTGAGGAAACATTAATGCGAATACAAAAATAAAATGGATGTTCTTAATTAAAGAAGTGGAGTTCTATTTAAAACGTCGGCAGT
Organism: Lasioglossum vierecki; assembly: GCA_028455595.1. Taxonomy (NCBI): domain Eukaryota; kingdom Metazoa; phylum Arthropoda; class Insecta; order Hymenoptera; family Halictidae; genus Lasioglossum; species Lasioglossum vierecki. The sequence goes on along the minus strand of JAQQRY010000039.1, from coordinate 9,669 downwards.
GTTCTCGAATTGATGAAGTGAAATTCTATATAAATCGGAGTTCCGCGAATGAATTTAGAATGGCGTGAAGTTGCAGGGACGTCTGCCGTCTGGTTATAGAAATAATGGTTCCGACGGTGTTAATAATTTCGCATGGCGACGGGAACAGGATCGCCGGGTATCGTTTCCGCCACATGGGAACACGTCAGGTCGAAAGGCGAATAATGGCTACCGGGCCGAGAGCAGACTGGATTAATTTAATCTGCCGGTGATCCAGCAGGATTCGCATCCGTCCTAATGACACGATAATATTCGGATGTGGCCGCGTCTGGGCGGATGCAAAGTTCAAAGGTCACTGTACCGCAATCATGCGAACGGGTCACGCGTACAGATGGACAGCGAAGCGGCCCGGACGAAGAGGAAGAGGAGAGAAGCTGGAAAGTACCGTCGCACTATGGGCTACCTGGTCGATCCTGGCCAAAAGTCGATTTCGTCAAGTCGATTTTAGAGCACAAATATTATGAATAAATATTATGAATTTCCTTCTTTAACATTTTGATAGGATGAAAATAATATATTGGCCTCCTTGAATACTATTAATGTTTCCATTGTTTTAAATTGCACCAACTCGTTTCTGTCATAAATCCATAAAATGTTGTGTGACAGATCAACATATTAGCTATCAGCGACTCATTTGTTAAAAATAGTAATGTTGTATATTTTTTTCTTTAGCAATCTTAATAGGATGAAAATAATATATTGGCCTCCTTAAATAGTATTAATGTTTCCAATAAATCTATAAAATGTCTAATTACTAATTTTGTATTATTCGCTGCAAGGAAGAGTTCAAGACCACTGCGGTCCGTGTGAGTGCAGACGATTGTCTGTCATGAGAAAGAAGTCGGGGGCTAAATCTCGCTGGCGCGGCGAGCACCGAAAGACGGCTTTCTTTTCGTTTGTTTAGCGTTCCATCGTGAAATGAAATTACTCTCGGCGTCGGTATAAGCCGAGACTTAGCTGGATCCCGTGTGGGAGAGCACGGCGGACCTCGAAGAGCGTGGAGAAGAGGAAGCGGCGCCGGACAGAGATGGAGCGGCAGCAACCAGCGGCAATAATTCTCATGTTTTAGAGAGGCAATTTCGAGTCGAGTACGCGCACACGAACAGTGGATTTTCGAGGGCTGTACTTTTCGATAATTTACGCCAACGAGGCTCCGCAGGTTTCTGGGAACTGCTCCGGCTCCGCTCCACTCCGCATCTTCAACGCCGCGAGTCCCGATCCCCTGTTCAGCTTCAAATTTTGCGTACCACAACAACGGGAGAGACACTCCCTTACTTGTTACCCGATTCGTGGGAACGCATCATTCGTTTCTCAACTGCATCCGCAAAAATGATTTTTTCGGTGATTCATATGCGGTGCCATTCATTCTTAACCAAATATTTGGCAAATATTTTATGCAAAACAGTTTGAGAAAATAAAAGTACTGTCTGTCCACAAGGAAAACGTTGGTCCACTTTTTAACACGAGCACCCTGTACATTTTTCAAGAACCGTACATGTTCATTTTCAAGTGTGACCACGTTATAAATACAGGAAGTCTAGTGAAGTTTCAATCTCCAGCGAAGGTGGTATAAAGTGGAATTGTTCGTTCCACCGAAGAAGTAACTCGTCCATTTATACAGCCTCGAATTTTGCATATGCGAACACGGTACTTCTGGATTGTATTAACGAGAACAATTCCGGGGAACACGTTCGTAAGTTATTGTAAGGGATAGGACTTTGTCAGCGGAAACGTGCGCAATGCTGCTCAGAAGTATCAGAACACCTGCTGGGTCGGAATAAAATGTGATAGTAGAGAGAGGTTACATATTTCGCGGCGCTTTTGCTGGTTTATCTGCATCCGTGGTCGTAGCACGAAACGACGTTCATATTTTCGAAAGAATTCAGTTCGATCATCTTGTTCTCTCGGGCAGCTGTGCTTGAATCCATCGTGACGTGTCCAATCCATTTCAATCGATAAAATCCATTGTCGAGGAAAAACTCTTCTAATATATACTTCGATGAACAAATTACAAAAACGACAGCAATATTTTAAAATATCCAGTACTACAAATAAATCGTGATCCAATAACAAATTTTACAGATATTATGATATCTGTTTTTTTTTTTTTATAAAATTGCAACGAAAGGAAAGAAATAATGGCAGGATATTCCTCGTTCGACCGGCAAGATTTTTCGGAGTTCGAGTCGTGCGAAAAGTCGATGGGTGCCGCGAGAGCGAGGTTTTCGAAAACGATACGTGAGAGGGATAAATTCCTGGAAATTTGCAACTTTGGTTCGTACGGACGATTTTGCGCGATTTCGCTCGGCATATAAAGCACGGATCGGCTGGCAGAGGGAAAGAGAGATCCCAAAGAAAATGAAGAAACACGAGGCGAACCGTTCCGTGCACGAAATTCTGTCGTGCGTTCGGATGACACGGGCAGAGTGAATGTTCGCGTCTGCTGCTTCCTTGGAAACCTTTGTCAAACGGATGATGATAAATCTGAAGAAAACCTTGTGAATATGTAAAACGGATCTACGGAAGAATGTGTAATAAGACTGGAGACACGGAGAAATTTCAGATACCAGAAAAAAATGTTTCTAATAAATCTGAGGAAAGGAAGCAGTTGAAAATGATCCAGAAAAAAAAGAAATGAATCCCTCCTGAACATGGAGAAACTTCAAATGTAATAAAAAAAATGTTTCTAACAAATTTGAGAAGACAAAACAGTCTAAAATTAATTTTAAAAAAAATAAAACCAATGAAGAGAATTTAATGAATTTTAGATTAAAAGTTTTCTCTAAATAAAAATAAAAAATTTAAATATTTTGTTTCGCTGGAGCATCGTGCAGACTGCAAGAAGCTGGCGGCGCTCTGAGTGCACGGGCCTTGATGAACAATAATTGAATAACTGAATTCCTGCGTTCTTGTCGATTTCGTCGTATCTTTCCCCTCATCTTCCCTTATTTCTATCAGTGAATCGGACGATACCATCAATCCCGTGGCTCCATGAGAAATATAGTTGCACCGGGTGGCGAGGACCGCTCGAGAATCGTACGCGGCGGGACGAGGATAAGAATATGATGAAGATAACAAGGAGGGTTCAGGGAATTACCTACAAAATGATGAGGGAATTAGCCGGCTGTGTCTATCGTATTATCGCAAATAATACTTGTTTGATATCCGGTACAGTTAGGTGCAATTAACCGAGAGGCCTGAACATGTTCTCCGGGGATTTTTAAATTTCCCTCGGACCCTCAGAGAGAGAAAGCGCCATCTTCTAATTCGCTCCGGTTCGTCGTTTTTTATGGCTGCTTCACGCTTCCCTTCCCTTATTAGATGAACGGAATAGTTATTTCTAATTATCGACTAGAAATGTCCGATGGAAATATCGACTGTCAATTACGATACTGTATTACGAGGAATCCTAACTGTAATGGTCAACAGTAATTGAACAGACTAGGATATACGCCATTTTATTTCACGTCCTCCGACGTATATTAAGAAGGCCGTCCTCCTCGGGGACAGGCCGCGTTACGCAGATTACGCGACCAACTCTCGTCACACTCGCGTTTTCACTTTGAATTAACTGGTTCGCTGTCAGTCCATCTCACGGACAACCCGTTTTAATGGCTGACATCTTCTAGACGCGTTCTGAGTCATCCTCGAAGAAACGGAAAGCTAATTATCGCTGTCTCTATAGGGTTTTTCCGGTGGAACACCGCTGTTTACCGAGCTACCGGTGATTGTCTGGCCAAATGTAAATTTTCTACTTTTATAATGTACTTTTTCATTTCGTGAACGAAAAACAAGCATAGCTTTCGTAAAGCTGAGTGGTCTGTTTGAAACTGAACTGTTTAATCAATTTATAAAAATATATGTTTAATATTATCATTATCAACTTGTCGTTTCCAACTATTTCCCAATGACTCGCCAGCGAAAAGCTTTTATTGCTTTTGTAAGCAAAAGTACTTTCACTCGAATGAAATATTTCCATGGTGAAACGACAGAGTAATGCAGAATATATCTGGGTCTAATTGTAGTTTCGATGGTTCAGCGCAGCTGCAACATAAACGCGCCCTTATTCGCATCTCTCGATGATCGCGTCTCGAGGAAACCGATCTCCTCGGGGTAACTGTGGTGATGGGGCTCGCGCAGCGAGTGCAAGGGCGCCGCGGTCCATTAATAACCGCGACAGCAGCCCTCGCGACTTACACGCGCACTGAAATTCGCAAATTACTCGCTTCGAATCACTTACTCGCTGCGAAGGGTGCATATTAAGCGGCGACGATCCTCCCGGCCGCTCGACCGGAGAAACGAAGCAACGAAACGGACGCGTGTACGTGCGAGAGAACTTGGAGCCGAGAGTGTGCACCGCGGGGCAGCTCGAGAATCGTATAGCGCCGAGGCTAATGTCCCTAATGTCTATAATCTCGGATCATCTGCATCCAGGCAACCGGCGCAGCCAGGCTTCTCTCCTTCTCTCTCTTTCTCTCTGCCCTCCGCGCGACTGCTTTTCCACGTACTCGTCTTTGACGCCGGTGTTATTCGACGCAAACGTTCTCGACGCTAAGTACAGGTACTCCCCGGTATCTTCTCGCTCGCTTTTACCTTGCCCGAGCACCACGCCCGGGGTTCAACAGCTTTGAACGTTTTCGCAGTTTCGTGGCTAACCGCACACACCGCTGTTATTAAATTGCCTCATTGTTTCTACCTTTGTTCGCTCCCGTTTCGATCGGCCTCAGTCTATCCACCACTCTCGGCCTTGGCGTTCATCTGCATCTTCGTTCGCTTCTTCTGGCAAGTTTTTTCAGGTGTTTCACCTTTACACCAATTCTCCAATGCCTGTACAACGACAATGAATACATTCGCTCTAAACTCGAATTTTCCCGTTCGAATCAATGCAATGTTGAACTTAAATAATCTCTTGGATAATCTGAGAATACACTCCTTTACAAAAACGAAGAAAAATGGAACTCTAGGCCTGAAAATATAATTGTTCGAAGTGCAGTGAAAAATGTAGGAAATCAGTCCAATGAGCTGTGTAGAAAGAATGGCACACTAGACTGGTAAATACTCTTAGATAATACGTTGATGAAAGAAGTGCAGTTCGAGAATGAAGTCTGAAATAGTGTCCAGATTCGTGTCGAAAAAAATGGCACTCTCTAACGAAACGAAGAAAAATGGAACTCTAAACATATCTGTACGAAATTAGTCCAATGAGCTGTGTAGAAAGAATGGCACACTAGACTAGTAAATACTCCTAGATAATACGTTGATGAATTCATATATTCTGGATCGAGAATGAAGTCTGAAATAGTGTCCAGATTCGTGTGGAAAAAATGTCGAAAAAATGGCACTCTAGGCCAGAAAATACAGTTGTTCGAAGAGCAGTGAAAAATGTACGAAGTCAGTCCAATGAGCTGAGTGGAAAGAATGGAACACTAGGCTAGAAAATACTCTTAAATGATACATTGATGAAAGAAGTGCAGTTTGAAGATAAAGTCGGAAATAGTGTCCAGAATCGTGTTGAAAAAAATGGCACTCTAGACGGGAAAATACCGTGAACGACCGTTCGTGCGGGCACGTACTTGGACGATTCAATATCGCGCAGAATCTCGGCAGGATCGGCAGTTTCGTGCAATAAAATGATCGGAAAAGGGTATCCGCGAGTTACAAATCGGCGGCGGCGGTGGCGGCGCGCGGAATGCGCAGAGCGCAGCGTTGTGGCGCGCGAGAGGCCGTAACGCTGAACAAAGTAGAGGGCAAGGCTCCAAATGGAATCAAAAGACGAATCAAGCATCGAAAAGTACAGATGCCGGGGATCGGCTATCCTGTAATCTGCCGCTGGTTAGACGGATCCTAGGCATGATTGGTAACGACCGAACCCCGTGGTTCCGAGCCGTGTACCCGCGGCGAGGAAGGTCGTTTACCCTCTTCTCTCTCTCCTCTCTTCATCGAGAAGGAATCTCTTCATCGTCAAGTAGCCGGCAGGACGTGGATTATCTCTTGCCGGCCGTGTGCAATATCTTCGGCAACTGCTCCCGCCAGCTCGGTGACTTTCTCGAGTGCTTTCAATTTGATCGTCGACAAAGTGGATCTGATGGATGTCTCGAGGATGACTCGACTGCGCCGGCGATCGAATTTTTCCTCGCGGACAGGACGCGCGCGAAATAAATTGCAAGAGAATCCTGGAGACCCTACAGAGGAGGATTAAAGTCACCCCAAAAGTCCCGGCTCTGAATCACCCGCCTTCTCTTTGTACCTTCGCAACTCACAACCTCGTTATTTCGTTATTGTGTTGAACCTGTTTGGACCTTATTAATGCTCGCACTGTTTAGAGTATAAATCTAGTAGAAATCAAGTATAAATCTTCTTCGAATTATTTACCGATGAAATTTACCGATTATCAATATGTATGTTGTAAACAATGAAAACAATGTTCCCAATTGTTATCAGATTTTTGTATCAACTGCATCGTAGTTAATAAAATTTGAAAAAAAACCTAGCCCGAGTTTACCCGAGTAGCGTTTCACCAAGGGGCGTGACGGATCAGACGCATTCGCTGTCGAGCAATTGTGTATGCGTTGGGACGAAAGAATTTGTCACTTGAAAAATTTATACGTAACCAGGTGGAGGACTGTATAATAATTCGGGGATGTAGTTGATTTCCCGAAGGAACGTCTCCATTATTAGCCAGTTTGCAAGGTGAAACCGCATGATCGCGTCGCGGCGGTTTAAGGATGATGATGAAGCCAGGACCTTCGGGGTCCAGTACGTCAACCGCAGACGGTGTCGACGCGAACGCATAAACTCAATGGGTCATTACCAGCGGTGTTTACGATTTCAATTACTCGGCCGCTCGATAGCCGGTGATCATCGTGTCACGGATAACGTTCCGCGTTGCGAACAGCAAGTGTTCGTAGCCGTTGCGAAGGCGTTGTCGCGCTGACAATCCGCACTCGTTCCCTATCGGTCGTGCGATCAGGAAGTATTCTGAATGCTCGATCATCCGATGCCGGGATAATTAAAGTGTACAGCGAACAGCCGTCGAGGGCGGGGGCTGAACTGGTTCGTTAGCTGGAGAGAGATCGCTCCGTTGATTAGAACTAACCGTGCCCCTGTGCATCGAGGAAAACACATGGTGTCTCGTAATTAATTGTGTAATTGGAAAGTGGGTGACGCTTTCCGCAAACAACAACAGGAAATGTTCGTTCGAATTGATCGCCCGGCTTTCTTTTTCATTTTAGGTGGCCGCTGTGAACGCTTCCGTCGCGTGTCTGTCCATTGCTAGGTTTTTCTACTTAATATCAATGTATCTTTGTGTTTTGCCATTTTTTTTGCATGTTGTGTTCATGGCGATTTAATAGAAGGATAATTGATATGATTTTACTGTGGAATTACTTACAAATTCGTTTCTCCTGAACAGCAAAATTTTATCTAGACCAGAAAGATGGTAACTTAAAATGGATAATGTAAATTATGCAACATTGATAAAGTCTCTTTTAAAAGACGATAAATTCGATTAAAACTTTCACACGGAGACTCGTATTCCGTCGAACTAATCGATTTCCTATACCGAGATTTCAATTGGACATTTTAAAATCCACTTAAAAAATTCAAACATCCTCGTATTACAAATTAAGGAAAGAGGATGCTGCAATTAAGAATCTCCAGGAATTGTGAATTCTTTTACCAGACAAATTTTTCGAAATAAGTCGGTGAAACCTGCTTGCTATTTCCTCAGACGGATCTTAAACGTGCGTTTCAATTTGTTGAAATTTAATCAGTAAAGCTTCTAATAACTGGATAGAAATGCAACAGTGTAATCATCGGAAATAAAATGAAAATAACCTTCGAGCCATATGAGGAATCCGACCGCAAAAACCTATACCGGAGAGTAGGGTACACTACCGGGCGTTAGGATGCGCGTGTGGTGCATCGTTGCGTCAGGTGCAGCACGCGTTGCGAGCATGGCTCGAGGGCTAAGGTAGGTACTAAAACATTGTAATCGTTCAAGATTATCTCCGTCCTGAAAGGGGTGATCACTATTGCGGATTTCGTTAATGTGCAGTGCAAGTACAAACGCAAGAACAAAAATCACAGCTTCTCACAACAAAAAATTATACATTAATATTTATAGTGAAATCTTAAAAAAAAAACGTGCTGCCTTCGGCACATACATATTTCAAGTTGAACAAGAAATCACGTTATTAAATTTTTTAATTTAATATTTAATTTTTAATTTATTTCGTGACCAGCCTCATATATATTTGTTTCAACTCGTCAACAAAATTGATCCAACAGAGGGTTAATTTATTAGTATAAAATAATGTAATAATTTTTTTTATAATTTTCACTTTGACCACTTTCATGATTAGAGGCATAAATATTCGATGAAAATTATTATCTATCAGCACGATATGGATATCTGAGAAAATGTGCGAGGAACAACAAAGCGAACCTTCAATACCGGTCGGCAATGCAATAAAACTCTCGGAACGTAAACAAGCAATTAATGGCGACCTTCATAAACGGATTTCGAAAAACGCGGCCGCGCTCGAACACCTGCAGCCCACAGATCACCGGAGAAAACTAGTTTAGGCGGGTAGAAAAATTGTCGGGGGAAAAAACTAGCGCGGAGAGGAAGCATAAGTTTACACGGAAACGATTTCAATGGAACAACCGGGAGAGGCTTTCCACGGGGGATAGAGGATCGACGTGGATGACTTTTAACCGTCCGGCCGAGACCCCCCTTTCCCATCTGTGCCCTGAAAACTGTGTAGTTAAATGGCGAACGGGGGGGGGGGGGGTAAAAAAGCAGCGGAGCAGGTGCAAAATATCCGCGCAGACAGTTTTACATCGGAAATAGAAGAGCAAGAGTTCCCGTTCGGCTCGCCGATGACTCACGAGGCTAGGTTTCATCCTGAGAAGAGAGAGTCCTTGACCAGGGTTTCGCTCTCGTATAGGAATTAGTGATAATTATATGGGGCTAGCACCTGCACGCACCTGCTAAAACCCAGGACGCCCTGTTCGCCTGTTGCTTCTCTACTGCGACCATCACTCAGGGAGAAAGAGAGAGAAAGAAAGACATAGGAACGTCTAACATCGTTCTAATATTTTTTAACCAGTTAACTGTTTCGACTTTGTTGGAAAATATGTCCCCTGCGTGCGCTAATACTTTTTATTTCGACATGGCCTCAAAGTATTCTAAACTTATTGCAATTTACGAATATATTTTATTTTTAATTAATATTGCAAAACTAACTGCCGATGGTCACTGCTTAAAACACATGACGAATATATTCGTCATAACACAAAATTTTACAAAGTTTTCATGACGAATATATTCGTTAAAAACAGTTAACTGGTTAATGCCTAGTCGCCAAAATTAGGCGATAGGGAGAGTGGAAAGAGAAGAGGGAGATTAGTAAATGGATTTGAAATCCTGAGGGGACCAAATAATAATATAACATCACAAAGTCCATCCTGAATATATATCGGAAAAATTCCCACAAAACTAATTTAATCAAGAAAACCTAATTACAAAATTAAAAGTTTAATTCACCCTTCTACATTGTCGAAGTCCTAGTAAAAATTGGTTTACTCGAATGGAGCAGAATAAAAAATGATCCATAAATGATACAG
>JAQQRY010000029.1:0-141459 GCA_028455595.1 Lasioglossum vierecki | reverse complement strand
GCTAATTTAATTTCTTATTTCAACATAACCTACTACACGGTCTACATGATACCACATGTCTTTCACATCACCTTATTATAAACCCATATTAAAAGAAAGCCATTGAATATTTATATGGTATATAGAAAACACTGTGCCGAGGAAAACAACCTTAGTAAACATGAAATGTAAACATTTTTGTTTACTAACATCATGATTCATTTACTACTGTCATTTTGATGTTTACAGAAGATTTTCCACGTATCCTCCTTCCACTTATATACAACTGTCTGATTCCGGATGAAATCTACTGTGAACACTAGAATCACGATATTCATAATAATGCGGTTTATAATCATTGAAGTAAGCATCGTATGCGATAGAAATAAGTAAGTTGATCATAATTCTATTAAACAAAATATTCATATCTCAGAAACGGTTGACCATTTCACCTATGTTTACTAAAGCTTTTTTACTCGGCACAGTGTGTTCTATATACCATATAAATATTGAATCGCTTTTTAACACTATGTATACAGGGTGTCCCAAAATTCGTGTACTTCCCGAAAATGGGAGGTTCCTTGGGTCATGTGAAGCGACATTTTCCTTTACAAAAATGACGCCGCGGCTTTGTTTAGGAGTTATTAACAAAAAACACGGACCAATCAGAGCGGATTGATTCTGGCTCGGCCAATGGCGCCGCCACGCTAAGCGGGACCTGTCGATGAGTCGGACTCCGTTTGCTCTAGCCGCGCTCTGATTGGTCTGTGTTTTTTGTTAATATCTCTTAAACAAAGCCGCTTGCGTCATTTTTGTAAAGGAAAATGTCGCTTCAAATGACCCAAGGAACCTCCCATTTCCGAGAAGTACACGAATTTTGGGACACCCTGTATATATTGAAGAAAATTAGTGAGTTTTAATGAAATTACGCGTTCGAATAAACTACTAAGCACATATAAAAAATCGTACAAATTTTCAATTTAAGCTTATCATTATCACAAAGTGATACATATAAGTCTTATTTAGTGCATTATAGGTCTAGTATTAATAGCAATTTTACTTTCACGAGTTTATCACTTGTTACTATTTCTGCGTCAAGCCAAAAGTTATTTCCTTCACTATTGTTTTACAAGTCCGTATATAATTGTTTTCGACATGGTTCTGCTGTCGATGTATGTGTACTGTTCTGGGTCAAATCTAGTTTCGGCGAGTTCCTGTCAAAACGATGTCTGTGAAACCTACGTTATCGATTGCGATGCAACCCGTTGAAATAAACGACAGTCGGAAAAAGATTTACTTGATTCAACACGCGACTCTCGCATGTCGACTTGATCCTTTTTCCACGGCGGGTTGTTACAAATTCTAAATTTGAAAACTTGTTTGCCTTTTGATCTGTTTGTCGAGTGAAAAGGCTCGTGCATCTCGCCATTCGTTCAAATTCAAATCCTCATTCATGCTTGAATTGATCTTTGGACAGGGGAAAAAATTTTGTCCCATGGTTATTGAGTTTGACGGTACGCAACAACTTGTAAACATTCGGAGCTGATATTTTGGTGTGCGGCAAAAATGAAATCGTAATGGAGATCGTGGACGACTGACATTTTTCTGTCTACAAATTCTCATCAATAGAAGGAAATAAATTTTAAAACATTTCACGAACAATTTCGTACTTTTTCCTGAAAATACACAGCTTAACTTTAACAAAACCTAATTAAATATCTCAATTGATGTGGGAATCGAAGGAAATGAAAAATATTCCTTCCCTGAAGAAAGCCCGAACTCCCAACCTATAAATGCGATTCATTCACACCTGCTAAACAAACAGGAAATACCTACAAACAAATTAAACAAAGACCTAACAATACTTCTCGATGCAGCTGACCATCTACCTAATCTCCACCGATTCCTAAAGATAACCAATTTGTATAAAGTAATATGATAAAACTTACATAAAAAATCCACCCTCAGACAAAATTTTATTCAAGGCGCATCCAACCCAATTTATTATGATATCAGTTTTATCGGTTTGGTGTCTTTATTTACCTGATGTCTAAAAAGAAGAGTGAAGTCATGTGAGGCGGATTGTATTAAGTCTGGATCGTTGGACAGCTGAAAGTAACCCATCCAATAGATGATCATTCCGGCTGTTTGCATCTGTTCGAATGAAAGGTGAAGAGTTCTATAACGCCCAAGCAGTTGGTGATCGGAATTATTGAATCCATGACAGAAGAGTTCATAATACCGTAGACAACTGGTCCGCCGCACAAGTTACCCGACAAACGGAGATCGAGCTTCGAATCGAATTCAGCGTGCCGATACTTCTTTCTTTGCCGCTGCACCACCAACTTAGATCGTGTTGCACTGCTGTCCATGAGCTTCTCGATGCACACACCACGGCACCGCTATTAAACGATCTCTTTTATTAATACCGACCGTGGCAAACAATGGGACGACAAATGATTTAGCTTGATCACGCTTCTGCCCTGATGATTCCATCGGGTTGTCTCGCTTTTGTAGATTGTATTATAATTTTCATTAACCTTGTGTACCCTCGGATACAGGATCCATCCGACCGGGAAGAGGAGAAGAGAAGGGGATAGGATTATTAAATTCGATCCGTGGGCTATTTGTTGTATCGGCGCGGGAGTTCGCGAATGGAACGTATCAACCGAGTCTGCTATAATCGACGTTTATTTCAAGCTTGTCGAAGACACAGTATCGAGCTGCGATCGATCATCGGAGATTATTGCAGGTGGACAACAGCGGAATGCCGATGACGATGATTGATATTAATGACACGGGAGCTGTGTGCTCTCTGGCCCCGGGAACGAGAGGAAAGGGATCTGCGGCGGCGTATATGCGGGCGTTAATAATCGACGCATCTGCCCTTTTAATTTACTTCGCCGGCCGTTTCATCGACGGATCAACGATGATACGTCCTACGTATCGAACCCTGTAAATGCTTATCTGTTCGGTGAACGTGTACGTGACGCCCGCATCGGACCGACTCGTTCACCCTGTCATCGAGATCACTCCGATTTTGGATATAGTTCTATTTTATCCTTCGGATTGTTCAACCTGCACTCGGTTGTTCAAACATCGATCTATACTTGCTGGGCTACCAGCTACGTTCGAAAAAATATTTAGCCCACATTATTTCTGGTGACCATCGTTTTATTTGTTTGTAAGAAAATTCAAAATATATATATATATATATATATATATCTCTCTCTCTCTCTCTCTCCTCTCTCTCTCTCTCTCTCTCTCTCTCTCTCTCTCTCTAAAAAACGAAATACCTCATTTAATTATTAATAACGCGACGGTTTTCCTCGGCAGTGTTTCACTGAACACCATTTGGAATGAGTTATTTTTCTACACAATTACTGGGAACATTTTTTAAGAAATTTTGTTGAACTTGGTCATTTTTTACCTTATTTTAATTACACAGTTCTCACGTATTTGTTTGTAAGAAAATTCAAAATATCTAACAAACGAAATAGCTCATTTAATTATTAATAACGCGAATTAACAGTTAGCCTTGGCAGTGTTTCACTTAACACCATTAGGAATGAGGTATTTTTCTACACAATTACTGGGAACATTTTTTAAGAAATTTTGTTGAACTTGGTCATTTTTCACCTTATTTTAATTATACAGTTTTCACGTATTACATTTTTTTAAATTACACGAGGAATACAATATGTATCCCATTATGGTAATGGTAACAATGGAAACAATGGCGAAAAAGGGAGCGACATTCCAGATCGCACTGACAGAAAACGATTTCCAGCAGGAAATGTAATTTGTCTGTTTCCTCCGTACAATCCGACAAAACATATTTTCGGAATAATAGTGAATCGAGGGGTTATCACGGTCTCTGGATTCTCTTGTAGGGAGCGCGTAGCCGGTCGATGTTTGATCTCATGATTGAATCACAGGACCAATAACTGGCCACCCTTAAGGGGTTTTGCGAGACCCTCGAGAAATATCGGACTCGCGATGTCTTGATTCGGTGATGGTCCTACTACGGATCGTGAGCAGAGTGATAAAAGGACATTGAATTGCTAACACGATCATAAAAACGTATCCTTGTAATGCGAGTTTCATTCTCTGTTTACCCCCACAAAATCTTATTCTAAATAATACATTTACGACCACTGACTTCCTTTGTTTTCTCCCCTTTGATCTTGATAGATATTATCACAAAACAATAAAATGAAAGAAGGTATATTCTGGAGTAATTTATTTTCCAACAGGCAAGGAATTAAAATTTAATTGCGTTGATACATTCCTGATACGCACTGTGTATCATACATCGCGAATAATGACAATAATAACAACAAATAAACGAACAAATTCTCACCGATTCTTTATAAATGTTTAAATTGCAGGTCACCTTTCTGGTATAAATATTTACAATAAATTACTTTATCATCATGAAATGTATAGCCGAAACAAAGAACCAAATTGCGACTCAATTAATTTTAAATTAGAGACGACGCGTTGGAATGACAAAGTTAAAAGTTCCCTGCGAGAAAGAGCTTATTTGACGCGTGTACTGTTATTTGCAATGCATTCCGCTCATATAAAACAAGTAGCATCTCTGAAAATATTATTCGGCAAATGTTTAATTAACATACAATATTTATTATTATATATATCAATATAAAATATTTAATAACATACCGGTGAGAGTTTTTTTGGTTAAACTTCCGAATACGTCCATGCTCATAATTGGATAAAATGTTCAGAATAGGTTCCTTTTTTACTAAAATGATGATTAATGATTGAAAAATTTTTGCGAGACGGCAAAAATAATACTGTAAATCATCATGTTTGTCGAAAAGAAACCTATTCCTAAAACTTCATTTAATTCAGAGCATGGACGTATTCGGAAGTTCAGCCGCTCTTTTAAATTTCTGTAAGCCAACAATCCCCTTTTTCATTAATCATCGAACCCAAAACGCTGCTCTTTATTCTCCTCGTAAATGCACAAAAGAGCTACATAAAAGAACGCAAATGTGTAACGAAATTATCTTGACGAAAGGTAAGGTTCATCCCTTAGCATACGAAGTGGTGCTATCCAGAGCCAAATACTTATCTTTTTTTATGGCATTCGGCAATTGTTAAAAATGTGCCGCCTGATGTTTCATTCATTAATACATCTATGTATTACACAATAAAATTATTCAAATTTTTATATATATGTACGCAAGGATTACAACGAACTAATCGATTTCCTAATTTATCGCAAAGCGATTGATGACAATAACTTAACCAGATCTAACCCAGACCATTCTAGCAGCAACAACAGTTTTGTGAAAATATCTCAGAAATTAAAACCGAACGGTGGCAACATACGTGGAAAAAAGTTATTCAGAATGATGCCCTTGACAACACATTTCAAGGTCACCAAAATCGGTGTACATTTTCTGGTATAATTACCGAGCACATAAATCAATAAATTTTTCTGTACATCCTATACAAGAATAGGAAACAGACAGACATACAGGGAGACAGCAGCAAGGGTGCAGTTACGGTTTCTACATATGTATAGTATGGGAACGCCTCCGGACCTCGGGTTGTAAGGTACATTATCTGGTGATCGTGTCCCCGGGAAAAGGCTTTCGAATTAGGTGGTTCACGAACGTACAGGTTAATTATTTTGCAGCCGCTGTTGTTGTTGTTGTTGGAAAGCTCAGGGCTTATCGGGTGGTTAGTCGAAGACCGCAGCCCTGCGGCGCCTCGGGGAGGACAGGAAGGGTGCAAAAGGGGTGATTTCGGAGGGTCGGGTTTGAGACGGTCGAGCAACGTCGATGGAAGTCTAACTCGTCCTGCGGTTGTGTCGACCTCGCTCGTAGGCAGGCATGGCTCGCGGTGGGCGAGCCAATTGCCGCAAGCCAAACATAGTTTAACTCGAATCGCCGCTAATAGACTCGTTCGTCATCGCATTGAGAAACACTTGCTGGTAGCACAGGACCCTTTTCCACACCCACGTCTCCCTTTCCCGTTCCCAGTCCCTTTCGTATCCCCTTTCCTTCGCCTACTTTCGCTCGCGCAAAAGCGGCGAGCCGTTCTTTCCTCCCCGTGCAGGACAGCACGGAAATTGCTCGGCAATTTCCATGAAAAATGCCAGAGGTTTACAGTACGACCGCTCGAAGCGAAACGTCCTTGTCTAGTTTGCCGCGGAAATTACGCTCCCCGCCCTTTTCAATTTTACCGCATCGGGCACTTCATTGAAATAAAATTGCACCCCCACTGATATTCGACCGTGTCCCCCGCGAAACTGGATTATCATTGCACTGTAACCTGGCGGATCTTCCGCGTGATGTATTCCATGCTCCCCTAATCTTTAACATACCGAGATGAAACAATCCAAACTATAATTTTGATTATGGCCTATGGCCAGACCGTAAAACTTAACGTATCCGTGGCTTGGGAAATTTCCAAAAATTTAATGGAATTTGGTGCAATTATACTCATGTTTAATTTATTTATTTAATTTTTATTCTCGAAAAGTATCGTCGTGGTGGAATAAATTTATAATAATGGAGTAAATTTGAATCTTCATTGCCAACGACAATATTTCTGTTGCAATTTCCACAATTTCACAGCAAAAAAGTTGTCATTCCTCATAGAAGTTTATGTCAACAGAGGTAATAAGTCGACAGACCTATAACTGTTTGTAAGACAGACTAATGGAAGAACGACTCCATTAGAATGCATTTTTTATGTGAAAATGGAGCACGCTTCAAGAATAATTTCATGTTTCTAGGTACGAATGTACGTTTACGAAGACCGCGGTAAGACTCTTCCAGTCTCAACGGCTGAGCTTGTATATTTGGAGAGACAATTCGAATCTTTTCTCATAGAAATCTGATATGCCTACCTTTAACTGTGTTATAACCGCTTGTCTCACGTTGTTTAATACATACACACACACACACACACACACATATATATATACATATATATATATGTATAATAATGCTAATAAAATAACATGTAACAATATGTACATATTGATTATTTAATAAAACCTAATTCTAGGGATATACTATAAATTCTTGACACTGCGTTATTTTTCAACCGTTGGAAGGTATGTAACCTGTAACCCCTTAAACAATTCTCAGGAGACACGAATGTTGTACGTTGCGCGATACAAGTGCAGAGGAAAAATAATTGCGTGTATGCGGGTCAAATAGGCAAGCGAGTCAGTTAATTGAACCATCGGCGAATCTCGTTTAACCGCAATTGTCCAGCACAAAGACCGAACTAATTCGCTATCGGTTCATTAGTATCCATGTGTGTCTAGACTCGTTAAGTACTCCATCAGCTTGCAGGTACGGGTCTCAATTTGTACAATCTGTGGTCTATTAGAGGTTGACATGATACTTACACGTTGCATCTATAATCTTATTAATCGAATGTCCCGATATCTATTTTCATTCAATTATGTTTATGTGATTTGTGTCCCCGTTGAAAAATTCAAGATTGCTTCGAATTCCTATTGGTTATTTTCCATATCAATTTCCTATTGGTAATTTACATACATAAATTTTCTATGCAAATTTCAATGTAAAAGTTTTTTGTATAATAATTCAATTGTATATTAAACATAATAATTCTTAATGCCACTAGAATGAGATTAATTTTCCGAAGCTTAAATAATATAGTCGGACAATGAATAATTTATGGAATATTTTAAACAAATGTACCTATCGAACAAAATTCTTAAGCATTCATTTTTCGCCACGGATTAAAGTATAGAAGAAAGTACACTCCGCGAGAATTCCTACAGAACCTCGGTTCGGTCATGAAAACAATTCAGAGAGACGCACAGTGTTCTGAAAGTAATGGAGAAGCATTTAAGCCCCGCTTTTTGCTCGCCATACCCCAACAGTCTTTCACTATCGCGAGAGGAATCGATCCACTCAAAAATGTACGTTTCTATTATATTTAAAAAAGTTATTTCACGTGCTGTTGACCTACAAAAGAACATCTACGTAAACAGTCCTTTCGAAGTCGCTAAATCCCTTTCATCATTTGTTGAATCAAACGCCCTTAGAGAGTATTCTTTGCTAATTGTAATGACAATAATGGTGTAGAGCTTTTAAGCTTTAAAATGAATCGAATCATGCTATTGTTCCATTTTTATTAACGAACTTATCACAGTTTAAATATCGAAAATTTTTGGAGAATGTGAAATTCAGTGTTCACATACTCGCTGGATCCACTATGTGTACACATTTCGTTTACATACTGACTTTTATTAGCCATATAATAGCGGAGCGCACAACTCGCCTATCTGAAATGGGAGTACACCGCGTCCTTTCTGGCTCATTGTGACGCCACTTTTTCAATTCCCCATCCTTCTGAAGGGCTCATTTTGAAGGGGAAACTCCCAGGAATATGACCATATTTTTTAAGAATTTAAATTATTCTGGCCTATCATAAAAAAATGAATAAAAGAATTCGTTTACATGTATCGACGTTATAAAATAGATTATTGAGGTTAAAAAATTATTTTATAACAGCCTTTCTGAATAAAACGAAAATGTGCCTCAATCAAACCTGTTCCTAAGATAAAAATTTGTAAGTGAGGCCCCGTGGATTTCCACCAAAGTAGGCAAAAATTGCAAGCTTCGAAGGCTTTTAATTTTTAAACGAATTCTCCAATTTCACATGGGCTATAGCATATTTCAGAACATTTCATTACCACGTTCTTTTTTCAAATAAAATTGACGATGGTGACGTCGAAAAGTGATCGATGTGGCTTGAAATTGCTCTATTATCCTACTTTGATTTTTTATTTGTTTCTTAAATTTATTGGTTAAAAATCGGAAGAAACCGCATGGAATACGAAAGGTTATCAGAGGCATCCAATCGCGACTAATCTGGAGATATTTGACTGGCAAGAGAGTTTCTTCCTCATGCTCCGCAACAATGACCGGCCAACTAGTTTCGAGACTCCACGGTCGAAATTCTCTTAGAGAATCATTCGAGCTACGCCAGTCGTCCAAAGGGACTCTTGTCGATCGTAAGCGACCAAATAGAGGTTGCCTCATTGTTCCCGTACCCGCTTCCTGCAAGTTTCCGGTGGCAGATTGACCTTTCGGATCGAGTTAAGTAGACTTTCGAATTTTTGCTCATCAACGAGCAGGAATTATTCCGTGGTTCGTATTCAGATTCCATCGAAGTTCAATTCGAGTTGTTCTCGAGGGCGAATGTTAATGCAGAAACTTTTAAAACACTCCACGGTGTGTACCTTCGGTGAATGGTTGCTTTCGAAGAAGGTAATCTGTCTCTGGGATTCTTTGGAAGCCGGTCTGGTTGCACGGATACTTTCATGGCGAGCTCCTATGTCCCTCGAGCCGAGGAGCTTCTTGTAAAATTGAAATTGACAGCGAATTTCTACGATGCCGGGGAATCAGAATGCTCGATAGAATTTTTGAGAATGCATCGATAATCGATCGGTGAAGCAATTTGAATGAATGAGTCGGAGGTGAATTTAAAATTTCGAACCGTTCGCCTCTCGGCTTCACTGTTCGATATTCAATTTTATTTCGACAGCCATTACTAAGTTATCTGTGCAGTTGTTATATTTTCTCAAATTTCAAAAAGATTCTCGACACAAAAGTTGATAGCGCGGATTTCAAGTCATAATGAATTTATATTTTAAAATGAAACAATTTAATGGACAATAAAATACTTAGTTTTCGTTAACGAATACTTATACGTACGGAATATGAAGCGAAAGTTAGAGCACATAATTTAATAAATACAATGTTTTATAAAATCTCTGTTGTCCTCGTTGTTGTTTTCCGTAATTTCCTCATCGTGTTTATTTTAATAATTCAAATTTTTAATACTTCTATATACCACCAAATTGTTACCTATCCTTATTTACGCTTTTTGACAGGTCACTCCAAATATTTTCAATAATATTGGGAACTGTCAGATATTTGAAAATATAAAATTGATGAATTTTAAAGTATAAGATATAACATCGTTCTGCTGAAAAGAAAACACTTCATTTATTAATTTAATTTATTTATACAGCATTCTAAAAAATTTATTTCAATTTTGACATAAAACTGTGTTTATCGAGACGTGGCACGATAATTTTGTGTGTACGTCTGAATCAATAAGCGTCCACAAAAGCATGTTTACAACTTGAACAATTGTAAAATAAAGAATTTGAGACACACGTCATTTCGACGTTCCGATAGTTTAACCGTTCTATAATTTCTGTTCATCCTTCAATGTAATGAGAACACGGACGCAGCTGTTAAAAGTTGTTATTGCATCGTTTCCCTGGTTTGAAATCTATAACTCCATAATAATTCGCGCGTCAACACGACGGTCGTTTAATTCGTTTTAGAGAAAGGGCTATTAGTCACGGGAGTTGCGTCGGGTGTAAATGGAACGAGAAAAAAGCGTGTCACGCGGCCGTACGTTAGTACAGTGATAATTTCGCAACTTGTAATGCTCTTTGGGCTTGAAGTGGTGGAATTATGGTGGCCGTGGTAACTTCGTGTTACGTCAAAAGTTCCCGGCGACCGTTTAACATACGTCTGACGCTATTTATGACTCCGGGAAATATATCCACGTTGTAATTGCCTCTTGAAGCCGAAATCCATGGTGTACGTGTTCCGCTGCCACTTCCTTTCGCCTGTCTGTCACGCACGCTGCA
Source organism: Lasioglossum vierecki (assembly GCA_028455595.1). NCBI lineage: Eukaryota > Metazoa > Arthropoda > Insecta > Hymenoptera > Halictidae > Lasioglossum > Lasioglossum vierecki. The sequence continues at coordinate 130,784 of JAQQRY010000029.1, read as the reverse complement.
CGCATTCAACATGTTCAATCTAATCCTAAACATCCGCGGCTGTTTACTCGACGTCAACGAACGCGGAGAATGGCTCGCGGGACTTTCACAACGAATCTCTGTTCTCTCGCAAATGCATTAAAAGATTTCTCATATAACTGTCAGGAAACGCCCATTATAACCACATTTTAGTATCAATTATTATTCAACGTGATGTATACTTGATACTCCAAACGATAATCTCTCAAACTTCTAACGACTTGTTTATATGTTCACATGAAACAGCGCTGTTGAGCTGATTACTTACTAAAGCAATGCCGTATTTCGTTCCTTACGAAGTAATATCTGTCCTTTTTTTACAAAATATTTATAAAGTAGAAAATAATAGATTTAATGTTGGTGCGAAGCAGATGTAACGATGAAAGTGTCGAATTTTTAGGACGGTGTAAATTATTACTGCCAGCAGCATAATCATCATGAAATCCAAACCGTTCCCCGATAAATACGAAATTCTTATTGCCACAGTCCCACCGGTTGCCCTCTGAGAGTGTTCCCGTGGGAACGAACAGGCAGTAGAAATTAATATCGAGAATCAGACCGGAATCTGAAAAAGCAGGGCGGATTGAAAACCGTCATTAAGTACAATCTTCGATGAGGCGTGCAGCTGCGGCAATTTCCTAACCCGGTACCTAATCGCTAACATCCTTTACGTCTCCAACTACCGTACCACAATTCCTGAAAATCGCGCACTTCCTAGTCCTGAAAAGCAAGAAAAAGGTTTCCCCTAACGTGGCTTATCTTCGAAGCTTTTAATTTCAAGCTCTTTATATCCGCGAGTGGTATAATTATCCGCGGGATGGTGGAGGGGTAGCATTGAATATTTTAGTCGGTGCTCCACCTTTCTTCCGCGAGCATCACTTTCTCCCCGCTTCACTTACTCACTCTCTCTCTCTCCTTTTCTCGCTCTTATCCTTTGTCGCCTCATCCCGTCGTGTTTCGGTCCTGTGCTCTGGGGCGGTTTACGTGGTAAAGAAAATAAAAACCGGGACACAGTACATTCCAAGGGAAAAACGGAGGGAGAGTAAACCGGGTGGGGATCGTAAGCAAAAGACGATTCGAGTTTCGTAGTCGTCGGGCCGGTGCGGTGGCGTAACCGGCTAGAGATTAGGACGCAAAATTACGTCCAGTATTTTGCGGATAGATTTACATAAGTTCCTCCATTCCTTTCCACCAAGCTTTTTCCCGGCGCCAAGCTGTGTCGCGTCGCAACGCGTCGCTCCTTTAATCGGCCCCGACCCTTCTCACCTCCGTCACCCCGTTCGTTCATTTTTCATGTGCGCACCCGTACGGCCAGTAATTATCCACCATTTGATAATCCTCCGACTCGCCCTCTCTTCCAACATTTTCCACGCGGACATTTTATTGTCCCCTATTTGCCCCACTGATTCCGGATCCGCTTCAACCCTTTCCCCACACCCTGTCCTCTGGCCTGTTACGGTTCCATTCGTCTGCCTGATAGCTACCGCGTTACCAAATGATCTGTCATTGCCGGATAAGAAATAAAGTGGAAAAATAGGGAATTGGCTAATCTCCGGATGACGGAAACAGACTGCTGCGAGTAGATTTTTGAATCCCAGGCACGTATCAAACGATTCCGACGCGAAACTGTTGCGAAAAAACGGGGATCGGTCTTCCCGTGACGAATTCGCTCTTCCTTGAACTATTCCGTGCAGCCGGTGAGCAAGAATTAGGTATAAATCGTCGGTCGAGGAAGATAATGTAATTACGGGATTATTAACTACCGGCAATTGTACTTCGCAGTATTTTCTGTGCGTACATCATCCCTTAACGTCCGGAGGCCATTCACGAAGACGTCCTGCTCGCGAGATTAGGGCATTTAGATTCGGGGGAGTCTACCGTTCGTGAATATATTTTCTGCAACGTTCTGCTCCGTTTCAGCTTTCGTCAGGTTACGTGAATATTATTCGTACGAGATAATCGTTGGTACATCGGTGCCTCTTTAAACAAAATTCCCAAATAATTTTGTACAAATGAAAAACTTCATTCGGCAAAGATATTATTTTTAATCGATCTCGAAGTTTTGTGTATTGTCGGTTGTAACATATTCAAGCATTACCAAAATAGGTGAAACGAGGCATATTATTTTATGTGTGTAGAGGTGATACATGTGTGTGAGGTTCTTATACAGGTGATACATGTATTTTATCGAGCCTATTTATGGTTTCAGGATGTCGAGAGGACAAGCAGGTTGGTCCGACGAGCCGTGCACCTCGGCCGGAAGTCGGAGCGTCGTGCGACAGTCGGCGGGACCGTCCTCGAGGACGACGCCTCCAATCCTTGAGGATCGGACTTCCGGCCCCGCGGCCTGCAAAGGTGGATTCAGGTTAGGCGTATACGGCTGGCGGAAAAGGTGTTTATACTCCTTAGTATTGACTCTGATGATCATCGTGATTTTGAACCTGGCTCTTACGGTTTGGCTGCTCAAAGTCATGGGATTCAGCTCCGTAAGTTTGTAATCGATATTTCTTACATGAGTTCGCTACAACCCCATCGTAATATAAGCCCCTTATTTAACGGATCGGTCAACCCTACAAAATAAACAGTAGAGAAAGTTCATGAAATAGTATACATTGATGTCTAAATCCAATTTTTCACTTTTAAGTTTACTCAAAGTTATGTATCCAAACGTATGTTAAGATTCAATTTCATGTTGCTATTATTTAAACATTCATTTAATCATTTATTTAAAATTGTTTGAAATTGCTTGCAGAGATATTACATGTAGAGGTGCTTCAATTGCTCTCATTCACAGAATAAAGTCAAGATCGTCTTTAATTCGGTTCGTACCTTGTTTGTGAAGTTGATTTGATCCATTGTTTGTCCCGAATAATCTACTAAATGTATAGTTTGCTAGTTTCGTCGAGGAATACCGCATACCACAGTTTGTCTATAACAATCAAAAGAATTTCGATTCTACATTTCCGTACTCCTAACATAATTAATGTACATAACTAGCATCATCATACGATGGTCGGTCGGGAAGTGTTCACATTCACAGCATCCGAATAAACAAACTTTATAGTGTGTTTGATCACAACGCTCGTACACAATACATATATGAACCACCAACGTTACTGATATTACGTTACGAATTTATGTATTAGCTGTGTGTGCCTGACGTTCCTCGGGTTTTTCAGACTATTGGCTTTAGGGGTGATTTCGATAGCTAGAGAACCTCATGGAATTTTTTGTAGTTTATAAAATAATATTCATGCCCAAATACGCGCATTCAATAACAAAATGAGTCAACAACAAAATGCTCGCAGTAGTATGGATCAGCATTTGGTTAGCTAAAGCAAAGGTTATTATAATCAACACAATTTCGTATATTCGCAATGTTATTCCTGCAGTTCATAATTTTTCTTGCCTGTCATTATATTCAAAAACTTTCGGGAAAGACGCTAATCCTTAGTACCGTGACACCCTATATATTGGTTTGAAAAGAAAGTTCGTAGCGTTTTCAAATTGAGAATCGAATATAAAACTAAGTTATTTATTTGTATGTTTATTCAATAACACAAGAAGTTACGAAAATGGCAAAAGGTAATAAAACAGAATGGAGAATATGTCATTGAATGCATCTATGAATATGTAACTGAATTTTAGATTTCAAGTTTAATTTACAAAAGCACGAACTGGATTTCGTTCCAATCCAATACAATGACTCACGTAATTGTTCACACGGCATTTAAATCGGAATAATTGTTTAAAAAGAGTCCTTGAGATTTAAAATAGTGAAAGTTTCTATTTACAACATTCTCATCGGAGTTCGTGATGAGAATTTAAAAGACGACTATGTGAGTTACTGTAGGTGTCTAGTATTGATTGCATAGGATAGCGGAATCCGTACAGTGAGATGCTTCAATGAGCACTACCAATTAAACCACTCCACTCCAGATGGAAATTTGCGCCGCGAGACACTTACTCGAACCGCGTTTCATCGTATAAGTTTGCAAGGCAAGTTCGCGGGCTGGGTAAAATGAGACTATCCGCTCGTTCTCACATGCCGCCGAAAAATTAATGTCCACAATATCCGTCTGCCAACGAGGCGGCCTTTTTCCGGCCCGAAATTATTTCCGGGAATTTCGAGCCAACGGGTTCTTTGTAAAATCCAGCCACGGTCATTTTCCCTTACTCCCATTGCCCAGCCTCCTCCTACCCTTCACGGGCCAAGCTTTTCAAGTGCATCGCTGCAGCGTGTCCATTCGCGTTATTTCCTGCACGCTGCTCGCAACAGCGACCCGGGATGCTGCCACGATATCTGACTTTGATATCTGTACCTAAGCAAAAACGGAGATGTATGCTTCTATGTACATGCGTATCCGCATTGACGCACACGCACACACAAATGCTCGTACACACACCGACACACACAAAATGCCGAATACAACTGTAGTTTTAGGTACGCAATCCACCACGCAACCGTCGTAACTGAAAATCCGTGACAGAGCTTTTGTCCGTTAATGAAGCTCGAACCGTTCACGTTCTGGATCGTCTTGTTCATCAGTTACAGGTCCCGCTTGCTAATCGAAGTGATTGCGAGCACGTGTCGCGTCATTACGTCCTTTCCGATTAGAAGCGTTAGTGCACACAACTGTCATTGGCCTATCTTTATGAAAATTTGTAATTCCAATTCCATTATGTACGTCTTTTCGTATTTTATAAAACTGGTAAAATTCCAGGTCAATACTTCAATGTTTTCCATTTACACGTTTCATGTAATGAAGAAGGAATATTTAAAAACAGACCAATGCACATTTGTCTTCGGAGCGTGACGAATCAGACTCATTCGCTGCCCAGCAAAAAGCGACGCACACTGTTTCTCGCTCGCTGGCTTAAACTCGGCTCCACCGAGTTTATACGAATAGCGTTTCACTTCGGAGCGTAACGAGTCAGACTCTTTCGTTGCACACTGTGCACGATGCGCCTACAAAATTTTCATTTTGAAAATATAAATGCATTGTGATACTACAAAATTGGCACGTGTATCGTACGCTCGAGTCTCAACTAAGCTAGTCGATAAAGTATAATTGTACCATATCCTCCAGCTGCACGTGCAACAAACATAGTAAAATCACCTAACCGAACATACGAAGCATTGTGTAACACTCGACAGAGATTGCAGAACATTTTACCGTACATTCGACTCCCCAGCTTGTCGTGTATTAATAACGTTGTGTGTTGGTTGTTTAACTACCGTTGTTGCGGTAGTTTTATTATTTTTGTTATTAAACCGTGTGGAGCTGAATTCTGTCCGAAGAATTTCATTCTAACTGAAACTGAGACGATTACTGTTTTTGCGGAATATCGACAGAATATTCCAGAAGAAGATACCGTTCACAAAAATGATCGATGCAGATTTTAGTTTGAACAGATTGTGAGAATATTTATTACAGCATCGTACGCGGTATCTTGTTACATCAACTGCAATCGTCGATCGATTTTTATATGCTACAGATATTGCAGTAATTATAAACGTACGCTTGTTGCACTGGAGAACTATTTATCCACTTGGAACTAATACTGCCAAACATCTTTTCCAGTAGATGGCTTCAATGATTTTAATTGATCTGAAATTGAGGTTGTAACAATCTCGTACTGGAACGGGGCGAATTGTTGCATTGTCAAGAACAGTGACGTCGATGTACAAACACGTGTACCATAAAGTGTACCTATTTTGATTCCGAGAATTACCTCGAAATAAAAATGAAATTATTATAACTGTAATTATTTAAAATTAAACACATTCGTAAGAGAAATCGAAAACAACAATTATGTGGATTTAACAAGTAGTGAGGATTAATAGGTAATCATTGCGTAGCACCTCTTTAAATTTATTTCAAAAGATGCTACAATATTATGAATTCAAAAATACAGAAAAATATTTACACCTCTTTATATCCTCTTTTTCACGAAATAACTTTTGTAATTGTATTTTGTAATTTATAATATTGCAGCATTTCAAAATATATTCAAAATGAATTTCAAATAAATTCAACGAGGTGCTACATTTTTTAACTATTTGTGAAACCCACAATCGAATCAAATTATTCAAAATATATTAAATACTTGCAGTCTTTCCCGAGATATTTTAACGATTCGAATTAAAATGCACACACCGTAGTATGCCTAACAAGTTCAAAATATTTTTTGAACTTTTAATTCGATGCTATACAATTTCTAACAGAGAGAGCAAAACCGTCTTACCTATGAACGATCCATGCGCCCGACTAGTTACATTTGGACGTACCATTGCAACACGAAATAATACCGTCTCCGAGGCATTCCACACCCTCGCACCCTCACCACGACGTCATCTTCGTCTATTCCTCAAGCAGTGCGCATTCGCTAATCGAATTTATAAACAGAAATTCCGTCGATATTACCGGAAACGTTCCTGATCGGGAACGGTAACTCGAGTTCACAGTTTGCGTGTAACCACTCTCATTAATATCGACTCGTGTCTCGTGGCACTGAATTAGTTTCGCGCGAGTTTCCAGGGATACGCGTAACAAAGCAGGCCTCTGGTGCAGAACGTTGGGATCAAGATCGCGAGAACAGTTGGGGCCGAGCAAGAAGATTCGGTGTTCTCGGTTGTCGGCGGGAAGATACGCAGAAACGAGGAAGAAGCGGCGATAACGCGATGTCGACAAGATGTTTAATATAATTCCCTGTAATTGCTGAAATCGTTGGAGAGATATCACTCACCCTCCCCCTCGGAGAAGATCGTAATTTGCACTTCGTTCGTCTTCCCGTCGGGTGATGTGGGGTGCTTAATTCGTGGCACGGTTATAATTAACTTTTTCGGGATGGGCCGCGAGGGCTCGTTACAACGGGCACGGGTTGATAACAAGCGTAGAAAACGAGCAAGCGAGCGAGGGAGAGAGCGGTCGTTAGAAAAAGCCGGTCACACCGGTGTTCGTTGTTTCATTATCGTTATTGCCAAAATCCGGCCGCGGGTAACGCGATATTTAACGGCGTTGAGTAATATCGCCGCGAGCAAGCGTAACCTTTTGGCCCTGCGCTCCCCCGCGGATTTATCGCGGCTGTGCGCGAATGCCGCGGCCGTAATTCGACGCGGGTGTAATTAACGCGGCCGTACATTCATTCACACGCTGAACGGTTTTCGAACCCGATGCGCCCACTCAAACCACCACCCGTGGTCCGATTTTTTCTGCATCGATCGTTCTTGCTTTGTCCTTAGACAACCTGGTGCGGTTCATTCTTTCGAACCTTTATTGGTGGTCGTCGTTTCAACATTGTCTTTCCATGGAACTTTATCTTCTCTGGACGTTGTAATAACGTAGCTTCAGTTCACGCTTGGACAATTGATTGCCCAAGATATTTAAAACTTGCAATAAGATTCATGTAAAATACGTTGCTGCATGGATGTCTTGTCTAACCATTCACAATGATATTGAAAAAATTTCTTTATTACAATCTGAATAAGGTCTGGACAACTCATGCTCAGAGAGTCGAAGACGCAGAATCGGTTACTATCGCGTTGCCAGTGGGATGGGTAGCCGATTTTCGGAACACTAGTTACTCAGATGATTTTTGTTATTTCGATCGAAATCAACGAAATTTATTTCGATAAAAGTAATGTTCGTTCAAAGTTGAGGTTACGAATCGAACCTTTCATATAAAACAAGCTAATAGCTCCACACCACTCGCGCAGGAAGATTCAATCAAAAAATCCGCGCGGCTGCTCGCGACAACGAGTTCGTGGCCGATTTCCCGTAAATCGTTGATACTGGCACATCGGCCGGATCCACCGACAAGCCAGGCAGCACCCGCGCTCCGGCCTTAACCCTGTCGATTAAGGTAAAGACGATAGAGAAATCCTTTCTATATCCCTCCTCGATAGCATTGAACCCGCTTATATCCGCCATTATCGAATTTATTTGAAATCGAAAGGAGCCCTGCGATCAGGCACAACGATCCCTCGATAGGGGCTAAACTCGCTGGAAATTGAGTATCAATCCGTAAGTAAAGAGTCTGCGAGCAACGTGGATACCCCGTGGGAAATGTAAGACCCTCCGCCACTTCTCGTGTCGTTCTTCTTGCCGGCAACCGAACCATCCCGCTATCTCTGTGCTCGTGCCGATTTCTTCGTCTCCTCTTCTCTCTGTTCACTTCCTCTCACCGTCTCTGCAACTCGGACATGTTCCTTGCCCGCTGATGCCGTTTCCCTGAGCGATTCTTGTAAACGCAACGTGAGTAATGCCTGTCGCTTACCTATCCGCGAGTCGTAAATAGAACGGGCAATCGGGATTACCCGTCTCGGCTAGCGAAAAATCGGACGATCTGCGGGAATAGCACGGTTTAAACGATTTGAATATTCTGATCATGGCTGGGATCTTGTTATTACGTGAGCAGAGTATAAATGTTTATATTTCCCGCGGACCAATCATCGGCTTAGCCTATTACGCCTCGGAGGTTTAACGTCTGCTACAAAATACCCAGCATTATATACAACGCATGATTCAATTCACTTTTCAAATATACTTATTACCACACATGTATCACATCAACCGCACGGATAACGTCAAAGCAATTTCTGCGCTTGGTTTTCGTTGCATTTATGCTTGAAATAACTCCATAGAAACAAAAACAGATTTTATACGAAAATATTTGACACGCCTTCCTAAAGGAAGAACGTTTGGCTCGATATTCACTCTACCTGAATCGTTCGTCAACGCAATGAAAAATTATACGATAAATAAAATACCGCACATGTTGTTATTTATATTATGAACATATGTTGAGAATGTGGAGTATTTTAAATAAATACAAAGATTTCCTATTATCAACATCTTCATTAAAATTTAACTATATATTTCTAAATTATAATTGACAATATGAGTTAGCACTATTTAAAATAATAAGAGTAAAGTAAAAATGAGCGTGCAATAAAATGAAATATCTATTACTATTAATATTTATACAGAACGAGATACAACGACAACTCCCCTTTTCCCCTCTAACACTTACTGCTGCATGGCTTCTGCGACTTCTCATCAGACTATAGCACTTTGCCCACAAGCATTACCTGCTAAAGGAAGTAGCCTTGGAACACGGCACGTTATCTGTAGCCGCGTGTATAAGTATTGTTACGTACGGAGGCTTCGCCTACGTGACTCTTTACTCCCTTCTTGGAACCACGTGTTCATGTAGGAGGTCCAGCTCACAGGTCCAAATAAATAGCTTTCCCCTTATGGGAAAAGTACATGCAGTTGTAAATCTTAGTAACGTCTTCCAAATTTTCCATTACCCTCACTGCCGTTTTTGTAAACAATTTCCACTATATGAAGGACTCTAAGTGATCCATTTCGGTCTTGGTCTTAGACTGAATACGAACCTGTACGCGTCCCGTGATATAGGGCCTTATTCCCTTTCAATCATATTCTGCTTCAAAAAGCGGTTCTTAAAGGCAAGTCAGTTACACTACCCCTGCATTTCTCTGTGCACCGAAACCGATAGCTCAGGAATTAGCTTCCCCAAATTACACGATACAATAACAAGTGTATCCCACGTAAATCTATTCTTCAATATATTCTACCTTTTAGTGTCTCATTTTTCATATCCATTTAGAACTCCAATAACCAGCAATTATCCCAATTCGATGAACCTTTACCGCTCGAGGTATCTGTACAAATCTTTAAAGAGTTACTAGAGCCGACCTTTATAATACCTTACCCTTACCGAAATCTTGACACCCGGTGGTGACCGACAAAACGTATTTTTTAAGTATTCAATGTAGACCCACATAAAAGAAGTTGAAAATGCAACTTTTAGTATTTTGTCTACAATTCCGATCAATTACATTTTTTTTAAATTTCATTGCACGTCCTGTAGTAAAATAAATGCTCTAGCTTTCCAAAAAAAAATTAAAATCGTATAGCAAAATGTTAAATAGTTATCGTGTGTTTTAGAGCGTCTTAAAGTTTTAACCGCTACTGTATATGATGTAAGATTGGAGTATACTCTACTACACGGTAAACCATTTAAGTGGTTAAGTGTCGAGTGAGCGACAGGTTGCGCCATCGAAGCTATGGAATCAATGCAGCCGAGACAAAATGGAGAGGGTTTAAGGGGCCAAGAATTGAACAACTTCGAAAAATCGCGTCGTTAGAAATGACAATGGGATGCAAGGTAGCCAAGCATGTAGTCGTGGGTCCAGAGTATCTCAAGACGCGCGGTTGATATCCATTCAGAAGTTTCCCGCTCGTCTTATCCGAGCGAAAGCGCGTTGCACTCGCGAGACCTGGGAAATATTTTATGCCCTCCGCACCATCCCGTCTATCCCCTTCCCCTCCCTACAGCTTGATCCACCATTCTTTTCCACCTATTCATATTTGATGAGAGAGTCTCGACCTCTCCTTTCGCGAAGCTCTCTTTACCATGGTATCGCGAATCCCGCCGGATTTGCTCGATCCCATCGCGAGCAAGATCTCCGAGAAATTAAATCGTTCTCTTCGGGTTAGGAACTTGCCGCGCGCGGCCAAGCGTCGTCGGACGCGGGAAACTTTTCTGCCAGTTAAATTAATTGAGAGCCGAGTATTTGTTATTAACGACTAGTGGGATTCGACGAGATCTCCCCGGTTCACGGAATCATTGTCTGTACTTAACGTAACGAGTACCGTGGGTGTATTTAATGCACGAACGGAATTGAGGATTCATAGATAAATGGTTGCACACGTAGAACGGTTTCTTATTGCTCGCGGTATCTACACGATGACCTAATTCGAAAGCCGAATGTGTACGTCGTTCTACCTTCTGCACCCTTATTCATTCATAATCTTATAGGCCCCTTGGGTTAGATGAAAAATGGTCACCGTCTGTTTTAGATAGAATAGAATCCCCTAATTTTCGATATAAACATTTGGAAATGTTTGTACTGTCAATAGTTTTCTTCTCCATCAAAACAGCGAATTTTATGCATTTACTACAAAAATAATTACATGAAAAATTTAAAGATACTGTTATATTATTTTCAACCTGTTAAACATATTATGAAAAAAAAATGAATTTCTATTTCAATCCAGTTGTTCTGCAAACCAGTCCAGCGATGAAAAAAAAATCTTAGCGAAAAAAGTAAAAAAAATTTTAAATTTAATATCAACGAAGGATTTCTAAAGTCCACAATATTCGTGTCTGGCGTTCAAATAATTCAACAGTTAAATTTGAACGTCGCGATAGTTTTCTATCCAGGATTTCAATTTCGGCGCGGTATATCATCCATATTTACGGCTCCGCGAGAAACAACGCAGGAAAAAATAGCGGACAATATTTTAATCCGCGAATGGAATGAAAATTCAGAGCCGGAGCATTCGGACGGATGAAAAATTTCTTCGAGCCGTGCTGGTTCCTATTTTGCGGTGGTGTAATCAAATGATTCGGTAGTTAAAGTTTATCGTGCCAGCGGTTTTCTTTATCCCGCCATCGTTCCTTTCGCCCTCGTGCTTCCTACCGATTCAGTCATAAAATTTCGTTCCCTTACGTCGCGGATCTTCGCGTCGCTCGAAACAGAATTTACTGCGCGAACTCTATCGTAAAGTTCGTCGGGTAGAACGAAATTCATAACTAGCTGCGTTTCCAATATCTCGCACGGATCGGAAGGTCTTACGAGATCTTCGATTACGAACAATATATAATACAACCTGAAACGTTATGTCGGACGGCACAGTATACAGATATTATATTGGCACTAACGGCTTACCGTATACAGCCCTTACGGAACAGATGCCCCACCTACCTAATATCGTTCACGGAAGCGACCCCTATAACCCTCCTATCTATACGGAATTCACCTGTATACATTGCCTACCTATGTATGTACGTGTACGAAATACATACATATTGCTCGGCAGCCGCATAATACGCGACAAACTATACATACATATGTATACGCCGCAAATGTGTCAAGGTGAAGTCCCATGACATCACCTCCGAATATTTCTCCTCTGTGTATGTATCGTTGTTAATTCCTCTCGTTCTGTTGCGCATTATAAACATTGAATAGGGTGACTGTATAACCAACCATTTTAAGCGTTATTATTAGTAATATATTATTTTCTAAACTTATTGTATGAGAACATTAATGAGACACTAAATCTCCCACTCTCGAACAATCGTAACTAGACTGCGGAACTTTATGCAAAATACAAATTGTTTGCATCAACTGCAACGAACACGGGCCAAGTAAAAATTTCTTTCATTCTTCGACAATGTTCATAAGCTGGAACTGATACAATGACGGGCTTAAAGTGTTTAAATCTGTCCACTGTTCTAAATTGCAACTATCCACTTTTGTCATAAATGCATACAATCCGCAGTCTAATTATGACAATTAAACTGTAATAATTTCGATGAAAATAATAGTACATTAATATACTTCGACATGCAAGTCGAACACAAATATTATTGTAGGATACACATGTGTATGTGCCATCATTTTGTCGCGATAATATCTTCTTATTTGTGTACGTCAAAAATTAAGTTTTTTCAATTTTTTACACTGATTATTAAACAAATTAGGTGCGCCATATTTTTATCGCGGAGTGTAGAAGCTTCCAAAAAATCAGCACTGTTTAATCGAACTTACGCCCAAACGTTCCGTCATGGATAACATTTTGCTCTTACAATGCGGACAATTCAACCGTAATGAAAAACAATGAAGGAAAAATGCATTTGTTCCGTGTACTAGCGCTGCACGTATTTTGTCGTCGAACATAAAAGCACACGTTACGTCATGCCACAGTGAATCAATAACTCCGGTTAATAGAAAAAGTGTCGACAAAAATCCCAAATCCGCGCCTGCGGATTAAATAAATGATTAAAATTTGCGCGCTCGAAGAAATATGGCATTTACATGGGCAACGTACCGGGTACAGAAAAAAAATTAATCCAGTGTAGGCACGGACAAGCGCAGGCGCACACGCAAGTACGCGCACAATAAAGCCGTATTTCTAGCTATGGCATGTGACCACCAATTTAGTCGATCGCGCAACAACCGTTTGTTCGCGGGATCGAGAATTCACAAACAGAAAATAAAAATTTGCATAACGTCCGAGTGTTTGAGCGTGGCGTTGGCAGCGGTTTGCGAGAACGTCGCGTCGTGGAAACGGATTGAAGTCACCCGAAACAATGAACCACCAATGAACGAAAGGTAATTCGTCGACGGTCTGAGCTTAAGGTCAATGGACTAGTCGGATCGATTTTGATTCATCGGAAAAGTTGCCGCACCGGGCAATAAATGCGTGAGAAATGGCCGGTCCACCCTGTATACATTAAACACAAGCGGTGTGTTAGTATTAATGGATATCTATTATAGCGGTCGGCCGGCAAGTGCAAGTGCAATATACCTGGCACGCCGCCATGAATTTTGAGCACACACCGGTGCCATAGTTGTTGCTCGGTCAAACCAGGTCAAACAACGAACGCACGAGTTTATCGATTACGGAGATTTTCAGATGAATCCCCATTCGTGTTTCTATACAGTGTTTTCCGTTGATCGTTTTTCGTATTGACGACACTTTTGTCTAACTTTAGGACATACTCGTGCGCAGTAGACACAACAATGTTAGACTACACGCTAAATGCGCGCGCTCGCGATTTTAACGCGTTGAATGCCGCTGGGTTCACCGTCGCAGTACCGGTGACCGGCGCGGCGCAATAGAATTGTGTTTAATACTGGAACAACACCGTGGTATTTTTAGGCGTACATGATACTGCGAGGTCACTAAGAATAAAACTTAAATCTTTTCAATAAACTCAGGAAGAAATTAACTGTGCAGAAAATAGAAAACTTAAAAAGAAATTATCTTACAAAGTATATTTTGTTTATATAGTTTTTTCCTTTAAAAACTTGTTGAACGTTTTCCGAAAATTCTTTTTTACTCTTCTTTGAATACTTTCCGAATAGATAATTACATTGCGTTATATTTATCGCGCTCAATCACCTAAAATCAGAATAGAAAGTACAAGAATTTATATATTTGATGAACAAGAGCATTCCATAGTGTTAAGTGTATGGTTCCACAACTACAACAATTTTAAACATTCTGACAATTACTTTTTTTAAATGACTCGTAAATGAATTCACAATTATCTGTTAGCATGTAAGTTATCTTAATTTATTGATTCTAAATGTACTCAATTTTTTTCATGGGGCAACGTAGCTGAAATAAGAATATAAAATGTATGATTAACGAGAGCATATTTCATGCATTTCTTTATGTGTATATATATATATATATATATATATATATATATATATATATATATTCTATTTTAATTGATTATTGCCTTTTCAATGCCTTCATAAATCTGACTTCGAAAGAATAATTAATAAGCACACACAACTTTGCTTAATCACTCGTAATTTAAACATATTGTCGCGTCTCCTAAAAAATCTCACTTAAGTCATACGTTTCAAGCACGCAAACATAGCAGGTAAAACCTTGCGAGAGTCCATAATAATACAATGATTGAATTTCCTGTATAATTTCCACGAGTATGAATGAAGAAGCTCTGAGAAGAAACGAAACACAAAGCTATTTCCGGCTTAATGCTCTCGGTGTATCATCGTCGCATCGCGAATTAAACCATGCGCGTTGCATCGAGGGGTAAATTAACCGGGAAAATTCATTAACCCTTTCGAAATACTGTAATTAGCGGGGCGTGCGAGTGTGTGCAGTGGCAGGAGCATGGGATCAAAGGAGCTAGCAGGCAAAAAGTCGGGTTATTAAAAAATTGTAAACAACGCGCGTCCCGTGCACCGTGACAAAGTCACGAAGCTGCACGAGCTCGGAAGGTGTACGCATCCACGTGCTATCCGCGGTTTCCGCAGAGCGAACGTGTCTCGTTCGTTGCTCGTTTAAACCGTAGGTATCTTCTCCTTCTTTTGCCTGGCGCGCCATCATCGGGGACGGTCTTTCTCTGGATCATTTTTAATCCTCCGGAAAAGGACGCCGTGCTCGACGGTAACCCGGTCGAGAGAGGAGTAGGACCATCGTCTGTCTTCGCGACTCTGGGATTGGTACCTTCGAGGCAGAGATTAATTAGAGAGCGAAGAATACCTACAATAAATGATTATATCGAGGAAAGAAGAAAGTGGCAAGGCCGGCAACGGAAACCGAAGAGGCCGAGGCGAAGGGGAAAACGAGACACCTGGAAAGGCTGGAGCATTATAAAGGAGGACGCCAGGACCGAGACTGTACCGGCATTAATGATGCCCTTAGGGCGTCCCGTCTCCTGGCATCTTCTTTGTAAATTATATAAAGAATTGTTCCCATTAGTGTAAAAAATAGTTTATGTACGTACATTTATATACATATTTATATATATGTATATACATATATATTTACATATATACATATATAGTTACATATATACATATATATATACCGATATATGAACGCAGAAGTGTATTCATATACACGTGCGTGTATATGGGACATCGTATGCATGTATTGCTTCAAATAAAGACGAACAACAAACAGTCATCGCAGCTATGTATCGGTTACCCGTCCGCTCGTTACCTTAAGAAAGTGATCCAGCAAAGACCGCTCATTATAAAACTCGACCCTTTTCTCCGGGCTATCTCTCGCGTTTTCTTTCTTCATCGATACAGTCGCACGCGCGCGCACGCGACTCCTATAATCTAGGAAGATTGAAAGGAGAGGCCAAGAGAGAGAGAGAGAGAGAGAGGAGAAGCGAGAACAGCCTACTTGATGCATTTCAGACTTGAATGCTGCGATTGACTTATCAATAGATGGCCAATTAGTTTTCCGATGGCCGTAATAAAAATCGCCGAGAATCGATCCGCGCTTCCATGAAAAATTCAATGTTCATTACCTGAATCTAAATCTATTCGCTGTTACTATGCAAGATCATTGTTAATAAAATATCACAATGCGAAGTAATGTACATAGAATTTACAAAATTGAGAATTGCAGCCCGTCTACGTCTGGGGAACTCACTCTCACAAATTATAAAACGTAAACCCCGTCTGATCCACTTAACGCATCAAATTTTCAAGGGAACGTCTGCAATGGTTTCGGTAAAACCAGCTTGTAACACTTTACGCGGGATAACCAGTATTATCGTCTCCATTCGTACATGATAGATACACTTACGGAGCGGGGCTTAACGCTTAATTCCCTTCGTAATAAATTATTCTAACATATTTACACTGACCTCTCACGAGGTGTTCCTAACTCGCGGAAACAATCAGAACGTAACCAACTAGATTCTCGAATTCGTGTATTTCGGTGACACCTCGAGCAGTGGACACTCTTTCTGTCCAGAGCAGATCAAGCTGGCCAAGTGTCGTGGCTAACAACGTTTCGCGTGCGCGACAGCATGAGAGAGTCGGGGGCTTTTTATTCCGTTTTCGTCGGCGACAACGAAACGGAACGAACTAATCCTCGACACAGGCGGGCATCGACGCCACCAGGGAGCCGTATTGCCTTGTTCCAACCACGAAATCATACCGGACGTTACTAAATCCTCGCCAGATATCAGGACGGGGCCGAGCCACGAGTACACTCCGCGATTTAATCCTTGCGCTGGACGCGACATAAAATAACACGAAATTGCAATGTCGCTGCGTCGCGAAGCTTGATCTCGGGACGGCCTTTTGGAGAGAGAAGAGATGGGGGCGCGAGGCTGATGACACGGAGGGGGTTGTAGGTGGTGACAGGGCCACGAGTCGGATTACTCGGGGCAGAAGTTAGGCGACTCCTGTCCAGCTCGGGATAATTACGTGAGGTGCATTAACGTGGTGTACGTACCATCTGTCTATATATGTACGTATGATTACCAGTGTGGTTTAGGTTCATGCCCGTGCTCGCGCGCACGTCTGAATGCTCTGCCACTTCGACGCGTGTCTCTCTCTCCATCCTCGAAGAGACGCGCGTTCCGTTTGCGTCTCACTTCAACAGCTACGACGGTAATCTCGATGTTGACGTATGCTCGCCGGACGACCCTGGAATTTAGATGCGAACGAATCGAGATTGTTTTATTGGGGCTCGAGCAGTGGGTAGACAAGGGTCTTGAGCTGATCAGATTCGCTGGTCGTTGGATCGGGGGAAACATCGAAATGCTTACGCGGGGGTGCACAGGAGGGTGAACCTTATTTTTTGACTCACGAAATTTTTTCCAGACTCCCACTATGATTGTGAAAATATCTAAAAAAAATAATATATGCAAAATTTTAGCACGAACGAATAACGAGAAAACGTGCCGCAGTGAGCTTGAAAATTCTGCATTTTTGAAAAACTTGGCTTTTCCATTATAGTGAATCGTAAGTGTACATTTTTATATATTCTATAACTATCTGCAAAGAAAATACAAAGTCAACGTGAAAAAATTCCAAAACTTTTTTTCGCCAAGAGTATATTGAATTCACCCGAGTGCACAGTAGTCCGGTCTGCCAATCTGGCAGTTCGTTTGGTAAAAAATGAATTGTCATGTCAGTATTTAATGCATCTACATTATTTTCTAAATGTTTAGCAGTGCCGAAAACGTCGATATTAATGAAATTTAATAAAAATTATGATTACAACAAGCATTTAAAAACGAACTGTAAAATTAATTGGACTTAATTAACTTCGATTATTTCTTGTGTACTCATTCTCATTATCGTATGATCTACTATGTATATTCTTCCATTCGACAGTTACGATTATTACAACAATCTAACCAACTTCCAAAGCTGACTTTACTTATTCACAGAAACCAAGTTCGTCTTTAAACTTCGCAGGAGTCTTGAAACTATAGACTCTTCCTACGAGTTCTGTCGTGTGAATTCGAAAAGTTCTCTCTTGCTAGATGTTGTTGCAAAGCTTAACGTGATGCATTTCTTTACGTAAACACTCTTTTGTGAATCGTCGTATTTGTCACGTCTGAGAATAATTCTCAAAATAGAACGTATACTAAAATATGTAAACATGATCGAGCCATTAATCTAGTAGACTTTTAAATGTTAGGCCATTATAGAATTGGTTGAAATTTTGTAAATAAGTTCTTTTTCGACAAAAATTATGATTGCGAGAAGGCTTTTTGGAAAAAAATGTACCATTCGACTATCACTGCCTATGTCATCGACACAGGTACAACCGCAGTTTATTAAGTATCTATGTATATTCAAGGAATCAATAAAATCCTCCTACAAACTTCAAAAAATTAAAAAGAAATTATTACCATATCATGTACACGTATGAATAACTAGAAAAATTAAGAAAAAATTTTTTCAAAAAAGTTTTATTTTATACAAAAACCCAAAAGCTCAGTATGAAAATTCAAAGACAGCTAAACCGGAATAGGAGTGACAGAGAATTGTGGGCAACGATAAGGTGGGTAATTATAGTTATAATTATAATTTGTGACGAGAAAGGGGAGAATCACGGCTGAGGGCATTAATAAGAATTCAATCAAGCGGTAATATGTTAACGATCGATTTCGGAGAAGAAAACGAGCAACGCCTCTCGATTGGCTTGCTCGCAAAGGGGTCGTGAAAGCGAGACTACCTTCCGAACCCTGTAAATAACGCTCTTTGTATTAATTTATGGGCGACGAGCAGCCGAGCAGCGTCGTCCGAGGGCGTCGTTATGATGATATACGCGTGCGAGGGGTGTTATTTGGATTTCATTACGTTCCACACGGCGCTCGAGCCTCATGAGCACTGCCTCGTCCAATAGGGACTTCGAAAACCTAAGAATTTCGAAGGCCATAACGCAAATATCAATTCGGCTCTCACGATCTTGAATCATTGTGCTCATGAATCGCTAAACGATTTTTGATCATGCTAGGAAATATTATTCATCCCTTATTCTATTTTATCATCCTGTCGAACTCGACAAATAGCGAAAGACTACTTAACCCTTTGCACTCTGAACTTTTTCCCCAAACTTGTTGATGCCAACACCATATTCAATATCTATATATTTTAATATATAAATATGAAATTTTTTCTTAATTAGTATGTTCAATATAGGCGTGGCAGTTTTTAAGATTTTTAAGTGAGCTATCCAAAAAACTGCCAGGAGATATAAAATATGAGATAGAAGGACATAAGGAAGTCGTTATTACAGAATATCTTTATTAACGTCACTTTCTTGCAGAAATAATATAAAATCGATAAATGGAACCTATTATTTCGCTAAACAGTTTTGAGAAACGAATAATGAGTCCGATTTTAGTGGAATGAAGTTAATACTAAATGTGGCAGTATCTGTACGTGTATAGATATGTGATACACTATGGTTTCTATATAAAGCAGCAACATAAATCAGCTACAGAATAATGGAAAAATGTTTGTTCGCCTTACGATGTTCTTTATTCGACCGTTGCTACATATTTCAGTAGCTAGCAAGCAAACGAGATTGCATCTACGCTCGAGTTTCTAAGCGGTCCTTTTAACTGGACACGAACAATAAATCCGTGAGTAAACAGGGGACACGAAATAATGCAGGAAAGCTTCAGAGAATAACGTCGTTTCGAATTGAAGCTCGCCATCCCGCCGATTGGATTCGATTCCGACCTAATTTTGTTCGGCGATAAGCAAAAGTTCGACTGAATTGGTCGGCTGTCGGATATCCGGTCGTTAATTTTCGCGACTCCGATTGCTTGGATTTCAATCGAACGTTCTGCTACCATCGCACGAACTCGAATCGACTTCTGTCTTGATAATAATTTCTCCCATAACTATATAGACTGATCTTATCAAATGCACGCCGACATATTTCATATATCCCGCTGAAACTTGAAAACAATATTATCTTTTTAATGATAAATGTACTATTTCACTCATGAAAAACGCAATCATATTAAATTATAAGTAATTATAAATAATAGTCATATTGATCGTACTGAAAATTGTAAAGATATTCGAAAAAGTCGCTTAAACAAACCACCTTATGTGTGCCCACAATTATAAAAGTGGTCTAACTAATATATTTCTTGTTTCGAGATATGTAAAGGAAAACGATATTAACACTAACTAAATTTCATATAATGTTAACGGTTAATTTAGTTTAAAATAATGGTGTGAAATAAGTGATGAACTCGTTTTTTATAAATTTTTTTTTAAATTTTGATTTAGACCACTTTCATAAATATGGGCGCATATATGTTGATGCCTTCGGAGAAATACATAAAATATTTGTACATAAGTAACCACTGTTCTGTAACTCCAATAAAACTGAGAAAGCAGGTGGAGATGGGACGTACCATGAAGATGTTTATTTTGAAAAAAGACAATTTTTATGTTTTATAGGCAAATTTTTAGAATGTGGGTACAAATAAAATCTTATTTTCAGTGGTGATAGCCTTTATAGATCAGAAATTAATAAAAATTGTATTAAATTCATTTTAGTAGCCATAAACCTATAAAGATTCGCAATCTACTGTGTGGGAGCTGAAATGTGGCACATTTACCCTATCCAGTGCTCGTGATTTACGACGCCGCGGAAGTTAGCTCTGACACTCTGAACTAAACAAGCGCGTTTTCAAGTTCTTTAAGGCGATTGTATCGGCAACACGCCATTTAAGAAAGAACCGCTTTCGTGCAGCCCGGAATTCTGTTCCACAATTCCAGGCGCGTCGAATGAAGTTTCCGTACGGGGCTGCAAATTGAAACAATCGTGGCCATTATCAGAAAAAGCCGAGAGAGTCTTTGGCGGGTGCGGCGCTTGATCCTTGTTTAAATTCCCGCAGCCGGAAGTGCCGGCGTTGGTCCGGGGAGCGCGCATAGCTGCGGCCGCGTTTGCCTTCCATCGCGGTGCCACTCGATTAGCTAAATCGTTCGGAAAACGATACGATCTCTTTGCCCTGTACTTAACCGTAATCGTAAACCCCAATGGCGTCGAGAGGGCCATAGCAGCCCGCTGCTTTTTAGGTTGGTCGTACGCTCGAAAGGCGAACTGGAACTAAAAATTGAAAGACGTCATGCAACTTTCGACCGCCCTTGGCAAATGCCGGCACCACTGTTTCGATTGATTAATGATCGAACTACTACTACTACTCGAACCGAAAAATCGAACCGTTCATTGAACGCTTCAAATTGACCCTAACCGAAAAAGATCTTAAACGTGGATTAAAGGAATCGGCCTTTCCTTCGAGTAACTGTTGAATTATTTATTTGAAACCAGGCGATCAAATTGTTTGAAAATTAAGCCACCTAGTTCAGCTCATGTCGGACAGTAGCATTTTGTTAAATAATGAAAACATGAAACGATTTAAGCTCTGAAAACATTTCAAAATATAAATAGGAGCGAAGAATCCAATGAATACTACGTAATGAGAAGACATGTAAATCAATTGGGAAATGCTATTGATTTTTATAATAAGTGTGTCATCTAATTAATCATCGACATCATCTAATTAATTCGTGTTTAATTTTCTTTATGTGTATAGTACGTAAATGTACAAAATTCAATCGATTATTTCGTTTTGTTCTGTTTCAGTTATTTAAGTAAAATTTCATTAGTCTACATTTCCACGTTAATTGTCGAAAAATTAATTAATTGAAAGACCTTCATTCAACAGTTACGAAGAAAATTATATAATTAATTCGACAAATCTCATGATAATATTCGGGATGATATGCGAGGAAACAGTGTTTGCATCAAATATGATAGCGTAACTTTGTTAAGCTCACAACCTAAAGGTGGGATCTCATTTGCGCATCTGAATGCAGCGTTTTGCATATTACCTACCTAATTAGAAATTCTTAGGGAATGATATCCACATTTTCATTGAAAATTATTTGTTTGTCTCTACGCTGTTTATGCTTTGTATTGATAACGGTAGAATATTGATGTGATTGTTGATGGCTCTATGCTGGCCGACAATAGTTGACGACAAACATCAATGTTAGCAATGAACTTGCCAATATTCACTGGAACAATGGGAGCACGCCTACTTGTTTGCACAAAGGCACGCGGTGATCGTTTCGCACAATGCATGTAAACATCAGTGCAATACATTAGGGTCGCGAACATGATCTCAGTGTTACGTAAATCAAATCATTTAATAAACACTTCCACTGTAATAACATATTTTCGGGAATCCCGAAATTCTCGTAACCTGATCTGATCCGACACATTTTCGGGTTCTCGCACATCTGTAAAGAATATTAACCCTTAGCATATACGTTTTGTGTCTAATCAATTACTACACATTTAAGTATTGCATGAGGATTTATACAGGATGTCCCAAAATTCCTTCAATATCTGTAAATTGGAGGTTCTTGGGATCATTTGAAGCAACATTTTCTTCTGCAAAAATAGCGTCCGGAGCTTTGCTAACACTAGAACTACCGAGCACTAAACGCAGTTTGCATACATTGCCTTCTAATAATGACAATATTTTATTTATTTAGATTTCGTACAGGCGATATTTAAATATTTACTATAATAGAGAAGTTCACTAAAAAAATTTCTCAAAGAAACATATTTATACGTTTAATATTTCTAATCGAAAAAAGTTTGCACCAGTCATTTTGACTGGTCCGGTAGTTCTAGTGTTAAGGAGTTGTTAACGAAAACCACAGACAAATCAGAGTGCAACCTAGACACGTGTTGGCGACCAATTGACCTTTCTTAATACCTTGCCCTTACCGAAATCCTGTGACACCCGGTGGTAAAAGAGACACCGGCTAATTCACGATTTCCTTTCTAGTGGCGACCCAGTAGTGAAACAGCATCGGTTAGTCTACGACTACCCTTTTCCTATTTGGTGGTGAAACAGACATCGGCTAGTCCACGACAACCTATCCTGTGACACCCGATGATGAAACAGGCATCGGCTAGTTGACGACAAATCCCGTTCACAAGAACAAATCTGAGCCATGTCTAAACCGCCAGCCCTCGACTCGTAACACATACAGTGAAATCATTCTGGGTCGGAAGTAATGTTGCATTTCCAAGTTAAAATATCTTCGACTGCAAAGGGTTAAAAAATTGAAACTTGACAGAATACAAATGGTTCAAATAAGACATTTTTCATGCAGAATTGCCCAACAAGAATGAACGAGCAAACGCAGTTAGGTAACACGTGTCTCCCAAACAGAATCACGGGTTCCGTAGCGGGGAATTATGTTGGAAAAATGAATCGGCCGTTTAACTCGATCGTTTGTAAGCGTCTTACGGTGCTGGCGCAGTTCGTTTCTCCGTTGGAGAGCCAGGAAACCGTAAAGGCAGTTGTTCGGGGGGCCGACTCCGGTAAGCCGGTCCGAATGCCTGGTAGTCTAGGCGAGGTCTGGCGTCTACCCAACTGCAACATTTCGTCCGGGGCAATCGTAATAATAAGTGGAAACGACGAGACGGGACAGTATATGCGTGGCGATTGCTTCCAATCGAGTGACTAATCATCGGAAACCAATGTAGACAGTGGTTCAGGCCATGCCAAGGGAAAGGAACCAGGTATTTCGAATAGGATTTTAAGGTCGGGCCCGAACCGCCGACGTTTTGCTCGGGTTCCGCCCGGTTGATAAGCCCGACCGTCGATACTTGAAATGCAATTACTACGCGTTATCGACGTTTATCCGAGGCCCGGCGGGAAAAAATGAACGGTCGATCAAGGCCGGATGGCTCTGGGAAGAAGGTGGGGCGCTGTTCCTCGAAAGAAAAGGAGGCGAAGAGATTGGGTTCTGATAATGCAGACCGCACAAAGTGTCTGCTCTCAGTCCATAAGAAAATTAGTGAATATATGAAAAGGTATTTATATAGAAATTACATAATACGACGGGCTAAACTGTTCAGCTACAAGAGGAATTATTTTTCGTTAGTTCAAAATGTACCAGGATTATATTCTGTTTTTTAAATAGAACATTAAACAGAAATATACTGAGACCTTAGCCGATACTAGCGCATTGAATTCTGCCCATAGTAGTGTGTCTGTGGCAGCGTACGCGTCAGTATTAGTTGCTCGCCTCCGGACGCTTATCTTGTTTACAAACAAGGTTCGTGCGAGCTTAAAGGTTTCGTGTACAACTGCTTTTGCGAGGCGATTCTCTCCGCCACCTTACGACCCTAACCCCAACCACCATCAAATCGGTGAGATCGCAATATCTCGATAAGTTTACCAGAAATCTAATCGTATTCCTTAGCGATAGATATATCATTTTTGAAAAACTTGCCGAGAAGGGAGGCTCACCAATTTGGAGTTGGTGGTGTTAGGGTCGTGATCATATGAACAAAAATTCATGCAATATACGAATTTGCGCACGAGACCTTCAAATGTACAATCAGCTTTTGTAATCTTGACATCATAAACACTGTGAACAATGATTTCCTCAGAAGATAGCTTGATTAGATCAATGTTGCTCCTAGCTATGAATTGGATTATTAATAATCACGATTT
Source organism: Lasioglossum vierecki (assembly GCA_028455595.1). Lineage (NCBI taxonomy): Eukaryota > Metazoa > Arthropoda > Insecta > Hymenoptera > Halictidae > Lasioglossum > Lasioglossum vierecki. Next base: position 106,352 of record JAQQRY010000029.1, on the reverse strand, counting down.
ATGGTTGCGAGTGCCTATGTTCATCTCGACGCAACACCCACGGCCATTCTTCTCGTTCCGCTCGATACACTCGAGGAGCGTCCAACCACCCTCTTCTCTGCCATCGTTGGCTAGCTAGGCGAGCCATACTTGGAAATAAAATTCTGCCTATGCCACTGTTCCAATATTATACGAGAAATATTTCAACGGGTCGATGGGGGTGTACAATCCCAGCTACCGTACTCCATTGCGTTCACCTCATCGTCGCATTTATTATTCAACCGTCTGAAACAGCAATAATGTCCGCCTGCGGTATTTAATTTTGTCCTGTTGAATCATGGCTCGGAAACTACATCAAAATTTATTTCGTCGCGGTGGAACCCCTAAAAATACGGGAAATGAATGAGCTAGACGTCTGCGAGGGTAGGGTTAGCTATAGGAGATCACCGATGGTTAAAGTGAAAGAATGAGACGGAGAAAGGAAACGGAAGCGGGAGCGAGGCGACTCGGCACAGCGACCGAATTTTAATACCGAGGCCTATGGGCTCTATTTTTCATAGACGATCGACTGAGCTACCCGTCGACCCAGAAAGCACCGACAGAATGCTCCCGTTTATTTCCTGTCAGTCATTTCCTCTTCTTTCAGGAGGGAATCGGCTCCCTGAAGGTGGTGCCCGGAGGGATCGAGCTCAGAGGTCAGGCCGCTATTCTTGACGCTCTCGTGGCCTCCAGCCTGCGATCCAGGCGAGGAAAGAATCTGATCTTCGAGTCGTGGAGCAACTTTACAGCTTCGGCCAGGTCGCACGATGGCAGATTGCTCGCACGATTTACTGTCGGTGAGAATAAAGATATTTTCATTATCTTATTTTCATAGTAGCTAATGCTTATTTTGATTATGTTTTTACTAAATCAAATCATAATAATTAATATTATTTACTAAAAAAGTTATATAATATACAGGGTGGACCACAACGCGTGATCAGCTTACAATTAGTTTATGCTACTGTTAGTGGTTCCATCAGAAATTTTTTTAGCAAAACTTAAGGTAATCTTTCTTGCAATCGCTCTGGAAAATAGAGTTGAGCATTTGCAACATATTTATCTACTGATCAGTGGTGACCCAAGTCAAATGGAGGCCCCAAGTGGTACAAATTTTGAGGCCTTCAAACTCAAGTTAGAAATAGAAGTTACAAGAAAATTCTCTAGTGAGCTTAGTCCGCTTACCGTTAAACCCGTCACTGCTGCTGATTAAATTATGAGCTTACAAATAAGTATTGGTAATTCATTGACCTAATATCTTCAATATGTCAATTTCAATTTTGCGCTTACATATGAGAGTTAGTGAAACACATAAATACCAGAAATATCGATATCGGCGAAAGTTACACACTGCTAGATAATTTATGTACACAGAATATGTTATGACCTTATTCAGTAGAACGTATAAAAAAAAAACTGAAACATCAAATTAGGGTACAGCATTTTTTCCAGTACGATCATTTGCGTCAAGGCTCAATCGTTAGCAAAGCATTCAAACTAAATGAGTATCTTTTTTTTTAAAGCGAGATCTGTGTCCTTGTGCCACATAAAACAAAAGGTTTCGTATATCGATAACGCACAACAGTGTACAACTGTTACATGCGCCTGTTATAAATCGAATCGCGTAACAATTCCCGAGTTAAAGACTTCAGTTACAATGTATTAACGTCGACGGGGGATCGGTATTTTAAACCGTTCGCCGAGATAGAACCGCTGAAACAATGGATATCGTTCAATTCGTCCTTTTATGTGGTAGAAAAAGAGACAGGGAGAGAGAAAGAAAAAAAGAATTCTACGTCGCGAGGCTATTCGGCTTCGTCCTTACTAAAATCCCACTGTCCCAAGAGATTCTCAGAGACGTTTAAGCATTCCCTTTCGAACCTTTCAGCTTCTCCTGAAATATTTAGCGATCCAATGAATTCGGACGGTTCATTACGATCCCGTGTTCTCTGAGCAACGATTCGAAATCGATCGACGGATTAATGTGAGCTGTATGCATATAATGACGCCGTGAACCCGCAAGGTGTTCTAGTTCCAGCAAAAAAGGAACAGCAGAAAGTAGGAGAGAGAGAGAGAAATTTAAGGTGAAGATAATGATCGAATCAATTTTTTTACAAAACCGATGGTTGTTCAAAATTAGAGAGGACTTTTTTGCAAAGGAAACTGTCACTTCAAATGATCTGGGAACCTCCCATTTCCGGATGTTGAAGGAATTTTGAGACACTCTGTATATTAAGATCGGTGACTGATCAGATAGTAGCGATGAGGGTCTCGACCATTTGTTCGAGCGTAGAAGGTAGCCGCCATAAGCTGAACAAGGATGAGCTATTACAGAAACATTACAGAAGCTAAAAATATTTTGGAATTCTCGATGTACGTATATAAGTGCGCGTAGTCGAAATTGAGGACGTATGGAAATATACTTCGATGCCACGTGATTTCTGATTACAATTTCCTAAAATGTTCTATAATTTCAAATGCTGTATATTCTTTATAACCCGAATAAATTTTCACAACAGGGTTATCGAGGATTTTATTTCAGACTTTTTTCATGTTAGAAATACGTGTTAGGTCATCGTGGTCCATATGTAAGCTCATAATTTATAAAGGCAGAACTTCAGCAATTACTACTAATAGTATAAGTTACTAAATAGTAAGAACTAAGGTGGAGTATTATACCATTTTATTGATTATCTATATCGTTAGAAGCAATGTAGACCGCTTTTCACAAATGTGGTCAGCGATTTTTGTCAAAGATTTTCCGGCGAGTGTACCTCGTTGTCTAGAAGAATTTTGTCGACCTTGTCAAGCAGTGAAGCAAGTGGTGGTTTGTTGGTTAACAGGCGAAGATCGTGTGGACTGCGTGTCGAAAGGCTTCCGGATAACTGACCCTCGAGGAGGAATTCTCTTCTCAGCGGACAGGGAGCGAGTGGTGGTGGGAGCAGAAATGCTGAGGGTAACTGGCGAAGGGGGTGCAGTTTTCCAAGGCAGCGTTCAAACGCCTCTGGTCAGAGGGGAATCGGGACGTGGTCTCAGGTAATCGTGAAACAAAGGAACTATTTTTCCTTCCCCCCACCCTTTTATTCCGCCACTCACCTCCTGTACCATGTGACTGAAATGATTCACTGAATATTTTACCGTGCATGAATATCGAAGTGAACTTAACCGGTGCAGCACACTCTCTCGACAGATACCGGTGTCTTTGTTCCGCATTTATTTCCGCAGCGTCTAAAAGTAGGCCCGACCTAGTTCAACAAATCTACAGTACATTTTCGGTTGCTTTCTCTATCTGTTCGGTAATCATTCCTGATGGAGACACAGATACCAGCGTGCACAAATAACCGGGCGATTCAAAAGTACGTTCTCCAGTTGTTCATCGGCCTCTCCTCGCGCATCCCTCGCTATAAATAATCGGACCGGAGTTTCGCAGCGATGATGCCTCGATTCACCGGCCCATTTTCGAGGATCGAAACTTTCTTCGGATATCGATTTTCCGTGAATAAACCGAGAAGGGATATTTAAAGGAAGTGAACTGTGCTTCTTTCGATTCTGTGCCGTATTGATAGCGGGGTATGAAGGAGACATTCAACTGTAATATACAATTCAGAAATTTTCGAACCATTTTCCGTTCTATTACTTAAGTGATATTAAATATTGCGATACTTTAAATAAATAGGGTAAATTCTAATTTCGAAAGCTTGCCACAAGTACAATCTTTCTTAATCAATTCTACATGATATAATAGAGGAACAAGAAGGTCGGAAATTAAAATATTAGATTAAAGCTAGTGTTACTCTTTTTTTCAATCTCGAAATATGACTCGTTTATCGAGAACCAATTTCTTCACTCGCCGATCGGTGTTACCATGAAAATGTCAACATCCCCGGTATGCAAACGAAAGTTGCAATCGCCTGGGATCCTGGAATAGCGAGTCGGTGTATCAGAACGGCAGAAATCGAATGCTCGGAAGAATGAGGGTGGCTCGACAGGGACGACGCCGCTGCTTTCGCGGTTATTGATAGTGTCGGGCAATTTACAGACGGATTTACGATTACAATAAAACTTAGCTCGCGCGGAAAATTATATTCATAGGATTGGATTTATGCCAGATATGAAATACCGAGGATTCCTCGAGCACGACGATGGGGTTCGACGCAATAGATTGGCGGTGGGGGGATAGGCGGTATTGGAAAAGAAGCATGGTCGAAGACGCCATTTCACCACTTCTTAGAAAGGAGGATCGATTATTGCGAGTCACTCGGCAGCAACGAGTGGATGTATTATTTTGTCGCACGATATTGCGATGCTCCTTCTCATACTGCTATTCATACCTCATCGAACGCAGTCGCGAATGGGTCTCTCATTTTCTCTACACTTTCTGCGAGTAACGCCAAGAAAAACACGAACTAAGATTTCAATATGCTTGTCATTATGTACTCGACCAGGCCTGGGCAACTGATTGCTCATAAATCTTTTCTTATACTGATACCACTTAAAATTTAAAGCTATCATTCGGGCAATAGTATAGGACGATATTAATGGGTTCACGTATATATCTGCCGTATTTATAGTTGTCTGAAAAACTTCTCTGAAATTGAATTAGCATTCTCTCACTGATATGCTAGTGTCGATCCTGAAGTTACCACATATGTATATCGATACATTACTGTACTTCGAAACTTAGTTCGATACTTCCTCACAAGCAGAAAGTCTAACATGGTCAACTTGTTCTCTGTTCACAGGCTTGAGTCAGCAACCAGATCCCTGAAGATCAGTGCTCCGCAGCAAGTGGTGATAGAGTCCTGGGCGAACGAGATCTCGGCCTCGTGTTTGACCGACCTAAAGCTTCAAAGTGTCCACGGAGCCATCAGGCTGGACGCGAAGACGGTGTTCATGAAGGGACTGAAGACTGCCAGCCCTAGCCAAGGACACCCGTCAAGAGAGCAGCAACAGCAGCAGCAGCAGCATTCATCCAGGACGTCTTCCCACCAGAGTCAGAGGGAAACGACGATCTATCAGTTGTGTGCCTGTGCTAACGGCAAACTGTTTCTCGCTAGGTCCGAAGGTAGCTGTCTGGCGGACAAGTCGATTTGCTAATACGCCGTGACGCGGCTTAGACGTGAATTAATCGAGAACCAAGAGGTTCCCGTGGACTCTTACGGTCCTCGTGCGATGCGACCCTCAAAAAGGAAACTGTCGCGGCAAGTCGTAGAGATCCGAGCAGGTAATAAGGTGTACAGTAGTCGAAGCCCCGAGATCGCCCGAGGCCTTTCGCTGCTTTTCGCTGGTGTTTCCATTCTAGAGCGGCGCAGTGCTGTCCCTTTTGTGCTCTTTCGGAACGCTGGACCTGGACGCCGTCGAGTAACCAAGCGTCCTCGACGGCGTATGCCTCGTCGAAAGACACTGGAGACTCTAAATGGGAAATAGATTCCCGCCACGAGTCCCATGTACTCTAGGAAGCTCGCGAGCTGACGTTTCAATGAACACATGGGCAATCAGAACTCGAAGAACTACCTACTCTGCTTTAAGCCTTTTAAAAGTAGCCTCGCGCTACCACGAAAAGTGTAGGCCAAGATTTAGTCAATCTTCATTGAAATTGATCGTGCCTCACGTTACCTTTCGAAAATAGACTTCGACCAAAAAATGAGTTATGAGTCTATGGAATTTCATTGAAACGAAAGAGTGAAAGATGATCAACAGTTTCTCTTAATTTGTATATCACTATGTTAGCAGCGTAAAATGCCTAGTATATCATCTGAAACGTCAACTCTCGAACTGCCAACCATGTGTGTACGTAGCATTGTCAGCGCAGCGCTACTCCGTGATGTATATCTTGTATATCAATAGAACTATCCGATCACCGGTAGGTAACATTGAATCGTCATCTCGTTCCTGTGTCCTCCTGTCCTATAGTTATACTCATCCACTCCTATCCCGTACCCTTTGCTCCCCGCCTCTCCGTTTGTTTGCGCAAACGTTTGCGTGCCCAGTCAATAGGCAATGATACGCAGTTCCTTTGTGTCCAAAAAACGAGAGAACAAAAATGAAAGAGTACACGCGTCCATGTAACTTCTTGCTGGGCTGAAAACACCTCGAGGAGAAACTGATGGCTAGTCAAGATCATTTCCATTTGAGCTTTCGAATATAACAGAATAGACAGTTGGAACGTGAGGTGTCTGTATAAACTTATTATCTTATTTTTATGCGTGTAATTCCTGTCACAAACGCGTTAAACTCTTGTTCCTTTATGTAATTCACGATTGGACAATTGAAATTAATACAAAAGGAATATGAGATAATAAAAAAGAACACGCGCGGTGACAACCAAGACCAGCTTATCCTTCCTTCGATAAAGTTCCCAGCAATGATGTCTGTTCGTCCGGTTCCAGAGCGGCAAGTAGAGTTGCGCCATGGTTAGAAAAGATTTATTTTGGTGCGTGTGTATTGGTAATGGAAGAAGCGTGTGTAGTTATTGTAAAGGATCAGGTTGTGATCCAGCTTGTACGCTGTACACCGGCCATGTCCATCTATTTATGTATGTGGCAATAAAGACGTTATTGTTACTATTATTAATAACTGCAGCAGTGTTCGATCCGTTTCTTCTCACCGTTGAGTTTCACCGGAAGGATCACGGCGGCGGGTACGTATCATCGAATCTCTAATCAGCCGTTAATCATTTAATGCAAGCTAAGACGTTCCATTAATCCGTTGTTGAAAAATTTTTCGTTAAGGGCGAAAGAGGCAACTCTTCGCGCTGATGCTCTTAATATCAACAAAGAGCCCTCGGTACTAGGAATATTCGTGCCGAGGAAAAACGCCGGCGCACTCGCTTGTGCGATAAATGATAATGGACACGAAATTAGGCGAAACGAAAATAGTTACGGGAGAAGCCGATCTCGCTACATAATATAGTATATGTCAAGCCAGCTGACAGGTAGCAGGGGCAATCTCACCTAGTAGCCTCTTAAACGGCTCTGACGGCAAGGTAATTTTCTCGGAATTCGAGATTAAAATTGCATCCAGCTTGGAAGGGAACAAAGTGCGGCCTCGGCCATGCCGACCGAGGGTTGGGGGATTAAGCTGGCGGGGGAGTGGAGCAATCTAACAAGCGGGCCGGAGGGAATGTGGGTGGTGTGAATTAGCAGCGGCCAAGGAAAAAACAACGCTACCTCGATGAAAAATGCTCCTTAGATCCCGCTGTATTACCCTAAAACGCAGAGGATCGGGAAACGCGGTGGCCCGGAACCGCAGATTCTTAAAGGAGAAACATTCAGAATCGTTCTCTTCATTTCACTCTCTAGACCGATAGTCTTAATCATTTGCAGTCGAAGCTATTTTAACTTGAAAATTAAACATTTCTTTCGACATAGAATAATTCCATTGTGTGCGATTTTTTATTTAATTTTACGGATATGAAATTGATACAATACCATATACAATACTTAAATGTGTAATAATTGATTAAATGCCAACGTATATAACAATGTAAAGAATATTGTGCATAATGGTACAACAATTATTCAGTGGTAACTCTGAGTCGCTCCTCGGCTGCTAAGGATTAATACGTTCGCTACCAGAAGACAATTTATACACTTAAAAAATTGTTTGAGATGACTGCGTTTAACAAGTTGCCCAGTACTAGCATGAACACTTTGTATAATTCCTTTTGAAGCGGTAAGCGTACAATGTTATTAGACAATCTTTTGTACATTTACAGTGCATTTACTGTCTATTTAAACAGTTTTTTAATCACGCTATACAGGAATATGTACGTTGCATCTAATAGAAAGTTATATCTGCGCAGACAGTTAGAAAAAAACCCTAGTAGTGAACCTGTCGAATGTTTAAACATGCTATTAATTTTAACTAAAGATTAAGGACAGGTTAAGTAAGAAGCTTCCTTTAATAAGTAGCATGATTTCAATCTTGATTAGTAAAACGGACTTACACTCGTACAACCATTGCAGGAAGAACAGAATTTCAATTTTATCACACTTATAGCCTGTACTTATCTATCGCCGATTATTCCTGAAGTATCTTTGTTTCGAAAGCATACTCTGGTAGGCAGCTTCATCGAGGACTAACTGCGGCAAGAAGAAAATGCCCCTCTCGTTTATGCATATTCTTACCAACACTTCAATTCCACGATAAAACGCAATAAATATTCAAACAATGTCTAAAAGCGGCATTGAACAGAGATTTCATGAATTATTTAAAAGAAAAAAAGCATTTAACACGTTCACCCCATCTTTTCCTGTTTCACGAATTTGCCCAGTCACCCACGACCGAATGGACGCACAATCAGCTTAAAACCTGGCAGCCGTGTACGTAATTTACTCCGAATAGTGCATAAAAAGTGAACAAATACGTAATTAGGGGACGGTACATTATCGAGGCTGGCTGTCTCTAGTTTCTTTCGTGCATTTCGCGTGGCCGACAAATATCGCAGCGGGCAACGGGCCAACGGCCGCCCGTTACAGCGAATTTTCAACAAAATCCTAGTTACGTCTGTTCAGGGTAAAACTAATTACGGTATCGACGTAACCGATCTACTGTCCCTCTTGAACGTCCCCGGTAACCGAGTACTAATTATACCGGACAGACAGCGCGCGGGTTCGGATGTTGCCTGCGTGGAGTGTCTGGGATGACGTAGTGGGGTGCCAGGTTTCGCGTGGCAGGAGTGCCACTAATTCGTATTTAAAGCTTTATCGGCCGCGCCAGTACACCGAGCAACAATTTCACGGTTCACAGAATCCGTCTGACAGTCGCTGCCGCCACTGTACAAAGGGGGTTGACAGCGGGAGAGAGAGAGAGAGAAAGAGTGTGAGAGAAGGGGGGGGCGAGTTGCCGGAAGCAGCCTTAACTCCGGCGGACAGAAAACTGCAACCGTGTCGCGTCACTCGAGCATCGTGCAAGTAATCTAACTGGCAAAGTACTCGGTAATAGTCCCGGCTCTACGTAAACAAAGCGGCCGGTTAATTAATCAGTTCCCGGTTTCAAACGGAGCGACCGACGCCGAATAGATTCTAGATTAATTATCCCCTATTACTCGGGGGCTGCTCGTCCGTCACCCTGTCGGAGAACTTCTGTTCAATTATCTCTTTTTTCACCCTACAATCGGGCAAAGTTCGATGAGAATGATTTAGGAGACAGATTACGGTTGAGAATAATTTTAATCGCCTTCGTAATACAACAGTTTTCTCGGTGTCGCAAATCTACGGTGTGCCTTAATTCTGGATAACTAATTTTTTGTAACAATGATGACAAGAACATTTGACTGTTGCGACGATGTTGTAAATAGGCCGTGGATCTTTATGCAAAATGAAAATGTTCTTGATACATGCATAAAAATCCGTTGTCTAGTTTTAAAATAGCGGTCGGTATTCAAAGTATAAAATGGTTTTATTGTTTTAAATTAAACCTACTAATTTTTGTCAGAAATTCATAAAACCAATAGTTTTATACGTTGCCTTCTATTATAATTAAAGGGATTGATTAAAACAATACGTTCCGTATATAGGAATCGCCGTCGAATCACATACTGGACACGTACAATTTTATTAGCCGCACCATAGCTCATAGTGCATCTAAATCCGCTAGAGGATCGCTAAAGCTGCTCAACACCAATGGAGTTCGGTTTACTGTCGATGAACCGTGGCTGTCTCCCCTAAACTGACCTCCACGAACAGTAAAACACCACGATAAAAGAAATTCCAACCATGAAATAAACCGTGGCTACCCTCTCGAAGCTCAACATTATCGAATTCACGTGAGGAGTTCATGAAGCAGTTAGCACGATGAAAACATTCGCGGTTGACTTGGCGCGTGACGGGGAATGGGCAAGAATTAGAGACAAAGGATTGGAGATCTCGAAGATCTACTGGATCCCATAGACCGCAGTAATGCCGTCATTGGCTGGTATGTTTTGTTCAAAGCGTAAATGTAAATTACGGTGCAGCTATAACAGGCTGTTGCTTCATGCGGGCAAGAGCGGTGAACGATGGAAGGGTGGCTCGAGCAAACGTTACCAGCTAAGGAGATTGTGCCGCGGGTGGTTGGGGGCAGCCAGAGGAGCACAAGTAGCTCTTGCTGTCTGAAGAGGAGAAATTGTCTGGGTTCGGTGGTTGTAACACCCGAAGGGCTGTCTCTCTCTCTCTCTCTCTCTCTCTCTTTCTCGACCCGATCAAACCCCGAGCAAATGGATAAATTACTCTGGCTTCACCCGATGACGCTGTCAGAGGCCAACGGGGCGAGAGCCGGTGTCACGAACCCTTCGAATTCGATTTAGGACACGTGCACCTGGACAAAAATAACATTAGCTGCCGCGTACCGAAAAGGGGAACACGAAGAGTAGCCGAAAACGATTTTTCTCGGTGGTCGGTCGACGGACTTGTTGAGTGCGCGACTCGCGTGTGTCACGTGAAGCTCACGGAGACACTGCAAGTCGTTTCCTCCAGCCAGCCCCGTATTTTCCCGGAGAAATGGGACACAATAAAAGATTCACGGTGATCCACCGCTCCTCTTCGCCAGTATCAGGTGCCACTTCCTGGAGGCTTCCGCGAAGAGGAATAACGGTTCGCAGTGGCGATGGAAATTTTAGGAGTTGCAACGGACGGTTTTAATCACGTATAGACGTGTACGGATGAATTCTCCGTCGCGTCAGGTAGCTAACTTCTGCTACACCCGAAGTCGGCGAGGATCGCACCGAGAGCGTGAAGGAGTTCACCATGAAACATTCAGTAGCCTGGAAAGCGGCCCGATACAGTTCGAGGATCGACCGCAATGTCGAAGCATCGTTCTTCTTTCAAAGATTCAAGGACCCGTGGCTCGGGAAAACAAAGGAATCTCTCCTGTGTCCATGAAAGCGGTACTCTCGAGTGCATCCTTTAAAAAACAGAGAAACGCCGGGATACTTGAATTCTCGGACTTGACAGCATCGACCGTTCATCGGGCCGAGATCGGTAAACCACTCCGCAGACGCGTTCTCCGGAAGTTGGTGCTCGATTGACCAAACTTCAAACATGCACGTGAAGTCCCATCCCTTAATGGTGACGTGCAGGCGACGGAGAGGCGCAGACACGCAAGAACGATGCCACAGACGGCTAAGTATGCTCGAGAGGTCGGTCGAGCAATAGAGGCAGTAATGGCGACTAAATTCCTGCAACGACCGGATACAATTTAATGCCAGTCGTCGCGGCGCTATCATCACCCCGCTGATGCAATACCTTTCGAGTTTCCGGCGTCTAGTTAGTGTGGAACGAGCTGTTGATAAATCTCTCCCACCTACGTCCTCCTGGGCACCCGCCGCCACCCACCTATGGCTTCACACCGGCTCCTTCTCTCTGCTCGCACCCCCATCCCAGCCCATCGTGGCACCCCCTGCTACCTCGGTATGTGCAGGCCATTTCTCCAGGGCGGAATTACATCCCCCAAATTGTAATTTTGTCGGGCACCACTCTCCGGCAACACCCACATTATTTCGCCCGCCCTTTTCCCGTCCCGTCTACCACCCACTCACCCTATCCAAAGCACCTCCAGACACACCGTGCCCCCTACACCCACGCCTCTCTCGCAACAAGCTTGTTCCCCCGACGAGCATCTCTTCCCAACAACTCGTTCGCTATACGAAAAAGAGGACACCATGACGATGGGTGCACAAGGGAGCGAGGTCTACTCTTTGCGCTCGAGAACGACGTCGTTCCCTTCGCGTGACACGTGGCTGCGAATGAGCATCGATTTCCGGTTGCCGGCGGGACCGCTCTCCTACGCTCTCTCACAGTGTATCGTGAAAAAGGGAATTAGTCGTTGAGGTCGATTCACGGGGGAGTGGCGATTGTCGTTCCAGAAGTAGACCGAGTCGAGTGAAGACGAACACGACGTCTAGAACGGTGATAAATGGAGAAGAGCGCTCACGCGGTCGAGCAAACACCGCCCGAGATAGAACCGAGGGGATATATGCACATGCTAGTGTAAAGAATAGCTGTCTACCTACCGATTTTTGTTCGGTATATATTATCGTTTGCTACTTTTCCTATCCTCTTTTATCGTTGTCGGAGGCTTCAGCGTTTTTACGCAGATTTCTTGACGCTCCTGTTTTGTCAATGACTTGTGAGACAGATGTAAAGAGGCAGTTCTCTAAGTATCTGACATATAGAGTTGTTTTTCGAATATATGACGTGATGCATGTATTTTTGAACTTTTGTATGCGTCAGATTGCATGCAAGGTTTTCAATCATTTTTAAAGCTTATGCTACTTTTATTTTTTGTACCTATTATAAATTTCTTCATGCTTTTCATGGTCAAAGCAGTACATACAAACAGGCATACTAATTTTCAGCAGAAGTTCAAGCTCAAATTTTCCAAAACCTAGACCACGAAAAACTCACTTTTTCCTATCCACCATTGTATAAAGGCCTTGGTAAAGTACTCTGCAATGTTGCCAAAGTTGTTTGTTCGGTTATCATTTAATCATGTGGACATCACTTGACAGAACCTGGCGGAATTTCGCGTGTGGGCAGGCAGTGTATGCGACTAACACAGAACACGCTGAATTTCAACCATGTTCCCAGGGGAAGCTCGAAAAATTGTGCAGACAAAACTGGAATATCTACACGAAACCGGCTGACACAGCTAGAGTGGCATAAAGTTTTTACGTCTGAAGCTTCGTATCCGGGAGAATCAAATTTGAAACTTTATCGGGCACGCGTGCGCTTGGGTACCACTTGCTTTACTTGTGTATGCATTGCTGGTTACTTTTACTTGAATTAATGTTAGTATCGAATACTTCACAAGAACTTCAATCTTGATGTTACAGGCACAAATATTGATGATTGCAAAAGTTCGTTCGTTTTTAGAGAAACTGCCTGGTTTTTCTTTGAAAAAGGTCTCAATGTACATGTCCGTAAGCATCTGATTACTTTTGACGGTAGCGAAAGTAGAAATTGTTAATTTCCATCCCGAGCTCTGTCTGCGGGTTTTCGAATGCGCTGAATTCAGCCGGACTAAGAAATAGTTTCTTATGGCATTTATTTCCGCGTTGTAAAGGAAGCAATCTTTCAAAACGTTCGCCGTAACAGGAGCAAGAAAATTCTCACAATCCGTACACCGACAAACGAAACGGACGTTAAGTAGTCGGCGTAACGTCGTGGCGGCTAATTTTTTCCGGAAAACGTGATTAAAACGTCAAGTGACCCGACCCCCCACCCACGACCTGCGAAACGGTGAAAGTTTCCCCGTGGCGGAAAGTCGAAAGAAAAGCGGCGAACACGCGCCCCGCGTGGTGAACTTTAGAAGAGTCGCGAGATTAAACTGATCTTTAAGCTCCGCCGACAAACGGGAGACCTCAACGAGGTCGTTAGGAAATTAATTATTAAAGCCCACCCGATAATCGTCGCCGAGAATAGAGTAGCCTTTACCGCTTTTCGAGGTAACGGGAAAAATTGTATTGGATTACGGTCGTGGTATCTCGGGCCTGGTCTTCGGTGGAAGCACTCTGCCCGCAAAATTAACGGGGAACCTCGGACTTTTTTGGCACTTGCTCCTACTTCAATCACTTTACAAACTGATTCATTATTGATAGCGCAATCTGACAGCGTAGGAATCATGCAAAAGTGCACAGAAGCGGTTTCTGAAATAAAATTTGATCCACGTTCTAAAAATATTTTTTAAAAAATTTGATTTAGTATACCTTATCTGTGATTGGGTAGAGTAGTCTAATAAAAGACCTGTCATAATATGTGAACCCAGCTTCTCTCCGATACAGAACTCTCTAGGTGTACGGGGTTGGAAGCTATGTACATTTAGGAGGATATAAACTGTAATGATTAAGTGAGATGGACGAAATAAAAGGATACCAAGAAAAATTAAGAAATATAATTGGAAAAATAGTCAATGTCACATCAAGACATTTTTTGTACTTCACTTCGGAAGACGGAAGCGTTCCAGACGGATAGCGACAAATTAAACACGATAAGTCAAGGCTTCCGAAGTTCCTGGAAGATTGCCATCCACAGTGTTTTCTCTTTCATACATAGATGAGAATAGCTTATGTAGTAACCAAGCGAAAGGAGGACAGTAGATCAATGTTCAAGAAATTAAATATCCCACTTCATTATCTATTCATGTTGCTATGTTAGTAAAGATGGAAATGGGTCAATATTATTTGAATATTACGGTGCTGAAATTACTTATGCTATTAAAAGTACCAATACCATTAGTAGCAACAATACATTAACAAACTGCAGTTGTAGGATTACTTGACATTTAATTCAGACTTTATTGTATGTTATAGTTATAATAATTATTACATTAACGTTTCTGTGCAATTCTTTCTTTTTCTTGCTCTTTTAATATACTATCCAGTTTCGATCTGTAATTATTTATGTTTCTAGTAGTTTCTACTAGTTTTAGGGAAGTAATCAATTAATCCCATTGGTCATCCAGCTGCTTACTGTCTTCTTTACTGTTTGAATTGAAAAACATTTGAATTTGCTTAAAAATGGTTTAATCCAAAGATAAAAACAATTAATGAGTCTCTTCTCCATCGGTTGGATAGTACACCGCCATCTGTGTCCATTACCATGCTGTAGTCCAATGGAAACTCGCGCGAACGACACAGCCGTATCGTTTTCCGAACTTCGAACGACGAGAATTCAATGGCCGACGGATTTTACGACAACCCCGGTATCGATACTCTGTATCCGATTCTGTACGGGTTTTATCGTCGAGCGTGTATAGTACTACGCGAACGCTCTAAAACTTCCAGGATAATTAAGTAAACTAATTAGTGCCGGCGACCGATACACCGATGCCGTGTAAAAATGACACTGCAGTCATTGGGCGCCCACGTGACTTTCATGAATATGTATGCGAATAGCTTCCGTTTATCAATCATGTTCTCTTTTTGCATTATCGTGTGTTCAGCGAAATTAGAGTAAAAATGTCCTGAAACAATTACTTTAATTTATTACGTCTTGTAGTAAATTTTTTCACGTCTTGTAGTAAACTAATTGCTCTAATTTCTCAAAAACTATCCAAGTCGTATGATCTCATATTTAAAAAGTTATCGACCCTTTAAATCTGATCGAATATTACTGTGGTTCAGTGTATTGTATAGTAATCGTCGTTCTTCAAGAAAGTCGCCCAATTTGATAGTCCATTGGTTCACAAACGTTCTAGCAATTATGAATTTAGCACCCTTTCACATGCCGTTCGTCGCACACATTCGCAAGGTAGCAGAAACCTCCGGGGATCATCGCAATCCAGATGGAAGCGGGGAGGGTTGGCAAAGTCAGTGTGTAGGAGGGTGACTGGCGCGGAACCCGAGGCTATGACGACGTTAACGGTGTTATTAGTACCATTGCACGAGCAGAAATGAGGAAAGAGCACGGAATGGCCGGGGGATCGAGGGGTGTGGGTGCACGGTGAAATCGAGCTTGATCGTACTCAATCAATCAAACGGAGGCAAATCGAGTCGAGGGAAAGAAAAGGATGTAGGCGGAGAGGTGGAAGATAAAAAGAGGCGTGGATGGAGAACGCGAGGGGAATCGAGCGGCTGGCAGAGAAAGAGACAAGATGAGGAGACGGAGAGGCATCACAAATCAAAGAAACGGTGACAGTTAATTCATAACTCGCTACCCCGTAGCTCTTTCGAAGTCCCCCGCAACCTTTCGTTTCCCCCTCTCCCTTTTCCAATCTGCACGCCCTCTGCAGGTTGCGTGCAGCGTATGCACCCAGGCGAACACCCCGTTCGCATTGATGCACGCCAAAACGGCGCATTGTTGCACTTTTGTTCATCCCCGTCTTTCCTTTCCCAGTTACAGCCGGCTCGCTTTTTTCCCCTCGTTTTGTTGTCTAGCTTTTATGTCGCCGCCACCGTTTCGTCGGGGACAAATATTATAATAAACACTGCGTTGTGGCGTCATGCTCTCCGCAAAGATGAAACACCAGCCAGCAGAGGTGAAATTAAGGTGTCTTTTATAGACATAACTAAGTTATATACAACGCAAACCCTATTTATTTATGTTTATTTTACTGTTTTACTAATTACAGTTGTATTATAAAATACAAACCGAAATAAAATTCTGTTTTATTGCTATCAATACTTGGCCACTAGAAATAAGAAATTTCATATTAAATCGCAGTGCAAGGGTGAACCTATCTATTATATGTATTCGTAATCGTTATTATATAATAGATAGTTTCATCGTAGATAATCGTTATTAAGAAAGAGTTTCTTTATTGTGTGTATAGCCATCAGTGGTTCAACAATTACGTTCATGATTGCAATGGTTTCAATTAGTTTCAGTGGTTTCTGCGGGTGGTGAAAGTTGGTCAGCAAAGTGTGAACAGAAATAAGTTCGGTTAAATAAGTGGACCGAGCACCGTTCGCCATTGGTGAAGTAGAATCGTGATAAATCCTGGTCAGACTCGAAAACTAGAGACTGTATCCAAGGATATTGAAGAGGTGTAAGGACTTTCCGTGGTTAGATAAGTAGATTAGGGGTCCTTATGGTTAGACGAAAGAGTATGGTTCCGATCACATCAGTGGTACGCGGGTAACGCTTGTTCAGAGTAAACTGCACACGGTCTCTAGTTAACGGAATTCCTGAATTAAGCATGTCTGCGTCGTCACAAGCAAAATCGATACTATAATATACGGACAAGTCGAGTAAGGATAGTTTCTTATCAGACATGACAGTCGGAAACTATCCTTGAGCTTTGAAGTGGAATAAGCTTCTCTCACGACTACAAAAGTAGATTAATGCTTTTCACGACCAATGGAATGCAATCAATTTCGATCAGTTCAATATAGATATGACAAGTAAACTAGATTTCATATCTATATATGATTTTGTAACTAGTAAATTTAACGTTACATAGCTAGAATATTAATCGTATTCCATTAAAATAATTATTTTTATGTTATTTTTTTAGAGACCTCAAGGTCAGCTTCATTTTTTAAAACAGGAATCTCCCTTTTTAAACAGCTACGATGATAGTTAATTTCATTATGAATTTGGCGATGATGTACGTTCCCTCTGTCTGTGACCTTGAATGTCCTTGAGTGATTATAGTTACTGGGTTCCGTTTTAAAAAATAATATAATGTAACATCCGGAAATGGGAGGTTCCTGAGATCATTTGAAGCGACATTTTCTTTTGCGAAAATGGCGTCCGCCGCTTTGCTTAGGAGTTATTAACGAAAAACACGGACTAATTGGAGCACGGCTACAACAGATTGATATCTAGCTCAGCCAACGGCGACGCCACGCTAAACGAGAACTGTCGCCGAGTCGGACTCCGTTATATATAAATATATAACTGATCCGATATGAATATATCAAGTGTTCCACAAATGGCAGAAATACATCGTTTACGTGAAGAATGTGTCATATTCACACAGAGGACAGATGACAATGAATTTGTATGTTAAGGGGTTAAGGTTCGTTTCGTCAGCTAACTTGAACCGATTCGAGATAGAAAGTAGAAGTGTCTCCTGTTTGTCAGACAAGTGACGTTAATAAATATACCATCGTAGTATGGGTTCAGAAGACATAATATGGCCGTGGAACGATCGCGATCTCGAAGCAGCAGCTCGACGAAAGGGAATTACTGAAGCTCGTTCACCTGTATCTTTCTGTCGATCTGCTCGACGGCCAACAGTTTCGTGCGGTGTACGTGCAGCGAATGGCCGTTTGTAACTCATTTACATTAATACGGGGCGAACACGAATGTCTATCCTCGGATATCATCGTCCGTGATAAAATCCGATGAAAATGAAATATACCAGCAGAAGGTACGACGTGCATACATCACACCGTTACTGGCCTATGCACGCGCTCGCACTGGAATTCAACTTTATTACATCGTGAAATCACAATTCCATGCGGTTCATCACGTTTCCGATGGTGATTAACGAATTACACTGGCAATTTCGAGCGGCTTCTATTTGGTGAGAAGTAGTTAATTAACGTTTTCGTGTTTAACATGCGTAGGGCAGATAAAATTGAATTCAATCCATGTAAGATATTATTTAATTACGCATATTTGGAGATAATTAAATTCGGTTTAGAGGTCAACTTGTTAGAGTTAGAGGTCACGTGTGTCTTCTCGAAAAATGATTGAAGAAAAATTTCTTTTAACGAAGTTAAATTCAATCAATGTAAGATATTATTAATTACGCATATTTGGAGATAATTAAATTCGGTTTAGAGGTCGACTTGTTAGAGTTACAGGTCACGTGTGTCTTCTCAAAAAGTGCTTGAAGAAAAATTTCTTTTAACAAAGTTTTTGTTGAAGGAAATGATTATTATTATGTTGATGCATGCGGAACGACTGTAATACTGATCTATATTTATTTCATTACGTTTCATAGAAGAAAAGGCATTTCGTGATTTATTAATACCTGACCAATGTCTGCATAACTAAATTTTAGTTTTAGAATCATTTGCAATTCTTCAACTATCGAGGGGAAAATATTATCAGTTTTGAGTACGGGTGAAAATGGTGTCACGTAGCCAGTTCTTAACTTCACGACAAATGAGTTTTGTTAGTGAAAGACTACGCGTTTCTGGCACGTTTAATCTTCGTCCGTCCTTAGACGTTACGGAAGCGAGCAAATTGTTGGAGGTAAACTTTCCCTAAATGATATTTTGCCAACAATGCAGTTTCACAACTTTTCATAGGATTTAATTAAAGTACATCAAAGATCGTTGATATAATATTTTCTTTTATTATCGGTGTAGGAATTTCTTTTAATGCCGTCTCAAGAAACGTATAAGTAATATATACTTTCAACTCACGGTGAAACTACAACGTACAATGGCACGCTATATCCTTATTAAATCCAAATGTAATGAATGGATCCCTTGAAGGCGGGTTGAAGGGGGGCTCGAGATATTAAAGAGTTTCCATAAACTTCACATAGACCAATATATTTTCTTCTGAACAATGACACACCGAAAAAGACAAAATACAATACTACAGAGACGAAAATATTACAGTAGTGGTCCGCTATACGAATGACAATGAGAAGAAAGAAAAAGCATGGAACAAAAACTGTACAGTCACAGCACGATTAAATCATAAAACAAAAGTTAATATGAATTCTCACGATCAGCGCCAAGATGCAGGATTTTGTTGAAGTATTAAAGAAGATCACATTCTCTAATTGCACACTTTGTTAATCTGTAACACGATGCAATGTAAAAACGAACGAAGTGCTGTTGTTAAATATGCATGATCTGCAAATGGGAACAAGGGTAGTTTGCGTATGATTTTTTCACGCGAATTTTTTGCGTTTCATGGAAAACTGAACATTACTTGATAACACGATTTAGAATTAGCTTTTGCAATTCCCTGAAACGATGCTTTTATTAACAATGCCCTGCGAAAAGTCTGGTTCACGTAAAGAGAAAGAATAAATGCAGGTTTCTTTGTTCGACGAGAATTTTTCAGCCATCTCTTACAGCAACTTGACCTAGGTAAATAGATAGGTGATCACCGGTGACTATGGAGTTACGTCAATGAGTTTTTATTGAGATGCCAAGTAACGAACTCCGTCTAGGTCAGATCAGAATTCCCATCTAACGACGCGTCCTCCTGAAACGGAAGTTTGCCTAATCCATGGACCGGTAAGTAGTCAGAGCTCGCGCGCACCGTTGAAATATTTAACAGCCACTCACCAGGACCACGAATAGTGAACAACCGTGTTGCCACCTAATTCACGACGGATGATGGAGATCGATACGAAACCGGTACTTCTGAACATTCCGGCCGTGCGTCTTCGCGTTCGATATTACAACACAGTTATGAAACTTCGAATCACTTGAGAACGCCTTTCATTGGACACCTGAATCTCCGTACTTCTGTCCTTTAATACGGCAAAAAGTCTTCAAGTTACCATTGTTAGCTAACTGAACTGAAGCCAAGGGTCATTTACGTTCAAACAGTAGATGGAATTTTCAATGTTTGTATTGACGCCATTTTTGCAAAAGAAAATGTTGCTTCAAATGATCTCAAGAATCTCCAATCCCCGGATGTTGAAGGAATTTTGCGACACCCTATAGAACATATTACATGTAACACAAACGACGTTCAATCAGCGATTGACTTTTCGAAAGAAAACGCTCCCTCACCCTCGCTCGCCCATTTCTTTATTTCGTACAACCAAGAAAAAAGATCAGAAGAGACACCTTGTTAAGCATCAGGTTAAGGATGTGCCAAGATAATCCTCTGCTTTCATGCTGCACGTGAAGCAAGTGAACCGCTTGCGTTGATAAACCACCTGCAACTTACAAGTTGCCGAGTAAATTGATCTTTATGTTCTAAAGGGTTCTATTCAGTCCTGGAGATATTACCTACCATATATAATGTAGAGGGAAGGGTTTTGTAAGGGTTGAACGTGTAATGT
The DNA here is from genome assembly GCA_028455595.1 of Lasioglossum vierecki. Taxonomy (NCBI): domain Eukaryota; kingdom Metazoa; phylum Arthropoda; class Insecta; order Hymenoptera; family Halictidae; genus Lasioglossum; species Lasioglossum vierecki. The sequence continues at coordinate 85,922 of JAQQRY010000029.1, read as the reverse complement.
AGAAATGCTTTATTGATTACTCTCTGTCGAGTGCGAAGGTTAACTGTTCTTCCAAAACGGATTATTCGAACGAAGGCCTGATTGTCCGTGGTTTTTATATATCTGGCCTTTGTTTGAGATTAGCTCGCACGAGCGCCATGTTCTCCACGTCGACACATTACGACCGCGCCAAATTATCTACGCAAATCGGCGTAGTCAAAATTGGCGCGGTTGAAAGGTCAAACGCATCATTGGCAGAAACCAATTCTCAATTTTTCTTGGAGGTTCTCGAACGCACAACGGAAGCACCGGTGAGTGTCGAATCTTCCAGAAGAAGCGGGACTATAGTCTACTCTAGAGCGAGTAGAGTTGAGAGTTGAGAGCTGCGAAGAATTGATAAAGAGAAAATATTGGAAGTGTTACAGTCGAATTATTTAATTCGATACACCACACTCAAGGCGTAGGAGTTCGAGGTATGATATAATAACGCAAGATATTTTATTTATAATACTAACAATAATTACTCTAATACTGTTTTATTATGAGTACTTACAAACCAGAAATCGTTGCTAGCTTCCTGTAGCACTCATACAATATACCAAATTGGTATTCAATCTTACTTTTGAAGCAAACATCTCGTTTACCATTTCAGAAGCAAAAATGTTGAGGCTTTTCACATGGTCAATAGGGATGATTGAAGACCTAGAAAGTGCATATCAAATATTGATCTGAATATTACCTCATTTTAAGACGTCTTCCTGTACGAGCCTCAATCCGATTTCTACCATATTACGAGAGATGAAACCAAGATGGCTCCCCCCCAAAGAGCAAAACTGAGTAACCTTCCTCAGTAATGATCTAACGTTTCAAGTAATTCCTTAAATGAGCGTTTGCTGCAGCAACAGCATCAATAGAATCATTACTAGCGCTTTGAAAGTCGTACGTAGGGAGTCGGATAACGAAGATCCTACATATTTAAAAGCAGCACGTATCTGCCGAAATCGTGTTTTGAAATATTCAAATTTAAAACTTTTTCTTGTATATGAAATCACATTGTATTCCTGGAGAGTCTGCAGAATCGATAGAGAACACAAATTCCATTTTTAGGAAACCAATTTTTACGTATAGTTTCTAATTTATTTTGAAAATTACGGGTCTGGAGCAAAAAGTAGTCAGCCGTAGTGGAATTTTTTTCTTTCGAAAATCTTCAAGTTTCAAGAAATGTTGAAACACAGATTTCGTTCTTGATTAAACAAATTAAATTGTTGGCTATGTTGTTAGTTAATACTGATGATTCTGATCATAAATACATTGAATCTCAGTGATAGAGAAGCATAAGAATCGCGATCTGGTTGTCGAAACGCAGAATTGGAGTTGGACAGTGGCATATTTCGAAGAACAGCCTTAATTCGAAGAGTTCCGCAATTGGTGGTTGATAGGGCACATTATTACCTAACAGCAGTCCTTCGGACTGTGTCATTATCTCGGCCGGCACCATTACGCACACCGAGGCCGCTTGCCGTCTTTTCTTTCGAATCGCAGATTATGCCGTTGAATCACGCCAACGCCAGGCTGTCGGCCGCGAGACTTGGACTAATCGACGAAATTAAACTTACCGTTGGCTGGATGAATGACGGGAAGGAAGTGGGCGGCCGGAAGAAAGAGAACCGCGAGCAAAATTATTGTTGCCCCCAAGCATAATTACTGAGACGCGGCGATTCGAAAAAAGGATTAAATGGGAATGATACCATAAGAGAAAGTCGAAAGTCACGATACTCCCCTGTGAAGCGATTAATTTGAGAGCCGCTTAATACTATGATCAAATACACACGACAATTCCGCGAGAAGCCCCCATAGGTTTATGGGTTGGGCATAATAACAGCAAATTCTTTTTCACTGTGTTCTACCACCATTATAGTCATACACGTTTCCCTTTGACATTTCTTTTCCTTATCACAGTACAGATCTTTATACTGCAAAACAATTTCTTCACTCCATGTTCAACGGAAGAGTCTTTACTCTTTATTAAGCAGACGATCCAAAGTACATACTTCTGGACCACCTCGCCAATAGACCTACCAACCCTATTGCCACCTTTACTGATGGAAGTAACAATGAAGAGATGGGATCCTTTTACTACTCTATGCCTGAACCTTGGTTTGCTCACCTCAGGCTTCCTAGAGAATTCATTTGATGCTGCTGACACAAATTGTCTTTGTGGTTGTCTGGTACAGGGTTACTTTCTACCCTATACAATAGATGCCTTTTTGTACAGATCCTATCTTTGCCCCTTATTTTATATACATAAATTTCTTAAGTCTCACTGTTTGTACCTTTAGAGTTGTATTCGAAAATGTTCATCATATTGTCAACCCTAAATTATAAGTTGTTCTTGTAATTTTAGCACGCACAGACATGTGCAATTATCCTATGTGGGTTTTAATAGCGTAATAAAAAAAAGACTCTACCTGAATGAACGCGTTGATCCTCATGTTATAACTATATGACATATTTCACCTATCTGTTCTTATAATAAATGCATAACCCAATATGTAGAATGTTGATAAATAAAGTGCTCCGCTCTATCGAGTCGACCTGGTCATCCGGATCACAAATACAGCGGCAGAAAATTTTAACGAATTGGAACTCATGAATATTCTCGATTTTCCGCAATGTAATGATTTATTGGAAAAGTCAGTCAAAATGTCCTCCCTGTATTCCACCAATCAAATATTTATCTGTTTGACAAATACTCGATCCTTTTCGCATGTAATAATAGTAAACCTTCGTATTAATGAATTTGATTCCATGAAACACACGTGTTACTTGCATAATCCTGCTTTGAAAAGCATCATCATTTATATGTAGTTTCCTTTCACATAGTAATTTCTGTAGGATGCATACCCAAACTGTATGTGTGTGTTACGTGACGCATGAGTGTGTGCGTGTATGTGCGAGCAACAACAAACGACAAGATTGTCACCTGATAATCAATCTATGATAGAGTTGCATAGAGCAGTCGATTAAAGATTTGAACAGAGTAAACGAGTCTAGTTGAATAAAGAGTTGTACAGAGAGCGAGAGAGTATCGAGTTACGCGAGTTGTACAATTGTCAACGACCTTTCTGTAATTGTAGTAAATTGTCTGTTATCGTTCGTCTAGTTAATTTATCTCGTCCGAAGTCAACGCAATTCCAACGCAATTCTATCCTAATTTCTTGTCGTATTGTTATACGAGTCAGACTCGCGATGAAAATATTAAACAGGATCTACAAAAGATGAAAAAATATTATTCGTTTCTTTTAAGTTAAAATAAAATTTGATTTGAGAGAATATATATAATAAGAGAAAAATTAAATAAAATAAATTACTATTTTTAAAACTTTTTCCAGTAAATAAAATATTTTATTTTTATAAGCAGAGGTATGATTTCAAAAAAAAGAGTATTTTCTATCTAACATTTGAAATATTATTTTCTCCAGTTCTGACCACATTCATATAAGTGAATTAATGAAAATTTTCAGGAATAATTCGCAGAGTGTGATCAGTAGATGCGCTACGGCTGTTCGATATCATCGAAAAATCCGAAACATGATGTTTCCCGCTATTTACCAATCTGAACCGAAGCGTGTGCCGCGGAAATGGGGAAGACAGACCGAACTGACGCGCGCTGAATGAAAGTGAGGCGACGAGAATTTTCCGGCGTACTCCCTGGAGAGCCTTGGTCGTGCGCGACGAGATCGAATGCTAATTCCTTTAGGCGCCTCGGGGCCGGAAATTTGAACGGGATTAGGTCGGGACAGGGCGCATCTCCCGAAAATGTTCCCCATGAATAACAAAAAAGCAGACTACACTAGCCAACTCGAACCTGAATTACCTATGCATCGACCACTCGGAACGACATTCAATTAAGAGCCTAGCTGACTGTTCGAACCCTCCTCGACTTTCCCTATATGCTACTGGCCATTGGCAATTGGGGAACCGAACAAGATCGATATTGCTGTGGTTGTAAGGTAAAACGTCGCACGTTACATACTTTCACTTTCAAGGTACAGTAATGTCTTCATATACGTAAGTAAAAGAAACGTACACGTTATTTATAAACAAATTATCTCCCTCACGGGGTTTAATCATTGTAGAGCCCGGAAGCTCTATTGCTGGGATACGGTATTAGACATATCGGAGAGACGATATTAATTCAAACATAAAATTTTTGTGTTTTATAGAACCTTTGTATGAATCTATCACCAACATGTTTGAAATATTTTTCTAAATAAATGTTAATTATGCGAATACGTGGCTCATATATATTATAAACACGTCATTAGTTTCACGAATTCATAGTATAATTTAGCCTGAATAATAATAACCCGAATAACAATCATTTATGTACATTTTAGGTAAAATGATACGAAATCCATATAATTACGTAAATGTGATGTTCCACGAATGAATTAGTGCATAATTAAAAAAATTTTAAATTATGAACGAAGCGAATTATAAATATGGATAGCCAGTTAATAGTACCACGCTATATTTATCAAACCAAAAGAATATTTTCCGATCTAGAAAAATTTTTTACACTTTGGGGCAGTGCACGTCACCCCGAAAATGTTCATGAATAACAAAAAGGCAGACTATGCTAGCTGAATCTATTCAGGATTACTCATGCATCAGCCACGCGGAACGGCATTCAATTAAGAGCTTACCTGGTTGGTTCAAATTGTTAATTTTCACAATTGGGAATTGATCCAAATCCTATCTTACAATCCAGTTTATTATAATAATGTAGAAAATGTTTAACGCCATTTTTTTCCAATGGCACTTGCAATTAGATAAATGTCCATCGGATTCGTTTGGAAATTTAATCATTCGCGGTTCAGATACAACAAGCCCCTAATGAGGCGAATAAATAGAAGAAAGGATTGAAAGAACATGCTGTCGAATTCGATTACGCATAGAAAGGATAATCTCCGTAGGGCAACGATTACCATTAGAGAAAGGGAGTCGGTGTTCCGAAGACAGAAGGATGAGTTTTCGCAACGCACGTGCCGTGGATTGCGCGAACAGACTTAGCAGATCCCGGAGAGCTTGTGGGAGAGTTCCCGGTGCAAAAAGCATCGCGGTAACACGTGCTTCGTCCTTTTCAGTTAGCGCGACGATGAGAAACTCCAAAGGGGACGCGCCAGCAGAGAGACGAAGAGACCGTGGGATGAGTGACAATGGGAAGACCAAGATGGTAGAAGCTTTGCCTAATGGCCTGGATCACACACCACAGATCACTGGGCTCCTAGCCTCGGAGCTCTCCTGTCTCTCTCTTCCTCTGGGCTTTCTTCCGATGGATCTTTCCCTCCCTCGTGATCTTTTCCCCCTGTCTCCGATCCTTCAATACCGAGTATCCTGACATCCCCTGACGACAATTTGAATAATCATTATATGCACGGTCGTACCTCGCAAACGAATCCGTTATCAGACCCGTAGGGCTCGCATCCCACACCTTTCTGCAGTTGTTGGAAGATAGGGACCAGTGAATGCGAACTGAATCTGCAAGGAAGATTCCGTCAGCAAAATCGACAGCGAAATAACCGTTAACCGAATTCATTATTAATAATGGAACGTTATAAGTTGTAATTGATGTTTAACACTAATTTTTTTTATAGAATGTACTTCGGGATAGATACCGATGTTTGATCTCATTTTAATCAGAAAAAATATTGGTAAAAAATTTCACAAACGGCATGGTTAATTAAATATTTTTACAGCAAACTTTCGACTTGTATAATCTTGATGATTTAAATAATATCGAGGAATTCAGAGCAACTTAGTAATCAGAGCATCACGTTCTATAAGTGAACACTTGGTTTGGTGTGGAACAGTGCATGCATGTGCTCAGATCAGTAGCATTGTATAGTCACCGGTCAGACGAGTAACAGATGATTGTAACTACACGGACAAGTAGTATGTACACATCGTTAGTCGGTCAAGTACCATGAGATAGTCAATGACCAAACAACAGTATGGAACTGTCGCTAACGAGACGGGTAGTACCAGTCATGAATATTTACACGTGTAGTATTATTATACGTGGTCCTCGGATGGATTAACACCAAATCTACCACAACCGGTCAAAACGACAGGTTCCAGATTTTTTGTTTTACAATTATGGAAATAATAAAAATAATTTCATAAGGTATGTAAAGATATCTATAGTAGACCACGTATCACAGTAGAAGCTGCACGAAGTCTAAATAAAATCAATCTTGTCATTTTTATACGGGAACATGTTCCAGTTACTTTTGAGGCTCGGTAGACTCAGTGTTAACACATTATTTTGATCTTGCGAAAACGCATAAATGATGTCTGTCTTTTATTAGAGTCATTTACATGTAAGCATAATGTTTTGTTATTAAAAATCATTAATACGCTCTCCTCAGAGAAAGCTACTTCGAGATGGATGCAGCAGTTCGCTGCTACCGGACGTTGGAAACATGATACGTCGACACAGGACCTACCTCACCCTTACAGGTGTGCCCGCGCATACTCGCCTAAACGACCATGAACAAACAAACTCTTTTTTCTCGATTTCTGTTTGCTCCTCCGTTCCTTCCTCTTCCGTCTGTGACCGTTCCCATCGCCTTTTTATTAGGCAAACCTACACCCAGACCATTTACACGCGGAAATGAAGGCGAAAAAAACCGTTCGATCTCTAATGGACACGCTCCCGCGTGAATATTAGTCGCATAAATTGCTTTATTGTTCGACCAATGACGGTAAAATTTATTATAATCATCGATGCAGCGACTGATGGCGACGCTTTCATGATTTAGGAAGGACAAAATTAGTGTCCCTGCCAACAAACGGCTTTTATACTTATTATGACAAGATTCATTCTTGGTAAACAGATTTTGGATGTTTGATACAACGTAAAATATTTTCACAAACAACGATTTGTTGTATCGTGTTTATCTTGAGAAACGTTTTAAATTTTGAATGCGGTGTACAATTGTTTTAATCTGTTACTGCCTGTTTTTAATTTCTAATGTAAAATATATCCAACCATAGCTTTTTGAAAGTCAGTGACACTTCTAGAAATTTATATGTAAAGAGCAATGTTTCGAACAAGTTGGTTTCCTTTAATGCAAAATGTATGATTGCAAAATTTAATTGTCCACATTTCGCTTCTTCCTCCACAAAATTGCACTTTTCACAATAATAGTTTGTTGACACCCAGTACATTGTGTGCCCTAAGCATTTTGCGCAGTCAGTTTAACTAAACGTTAATTAGCAGACTGCGCATCTCTATGCATTTATAATGCAGGCTGGTCGATGGAGCACTATGAAATAATTAGCTTAACAAGAACTAATGAAGTTTTCATACCGCTTTTAATTCGCCAAATATCTTCGTTAACAAAATATATTTTACATTTTATTTGCATATAAATTCACTGTCAATTAATTACGCGAAAACGAGTTTCATGTACCTACAAACTGCGATGTAATACATATACGTATGCATGTACCATCGATCTATTGGGTGATCGATAACTAGTGATACGATCGAAAAGGGGGTGATTCTACATTAAAAAAAATAAGTTGAAAATGTAGATTAATATTTTTTTATTCGACGCTTTGACTCCGAGAAAATCGAGTTTGAAAATTCATGAGTATGAACGAGTTCGAAAGTTCGTGACCTAATTCTACTTTTTACAAAAAGCACACAACTGGACGGATTTCCAAAATGAATTTTTCAGAGAACAATGCCTCGAATGAGAAAAAGTTTTGTTTCACAATTTTCGATTCATATTTTAAATCTAGAATCACCTCTTTTTCGGATCCTTCTCGGTCTCATGACCATGTATAATAACCGTGGTTGACCATGATCATTGGTCCACCTGCATAAAAAAGCGGCATTTCTTAACGGTTTGTCAACTAATATTGTGACGAAGGCCCAACAAATTTCAACCGTAAATGGTACTAACGAAAATTTGCAAGGTCGACAAAAATTACGCAGCATTTGAGGTAGTCATAAAACAGTGTCTGAGAATCATGAAGCGTGCGGAAGATGTTATTGAAAAGCTTCGTCCGATATAAAGTATCCCTAATCTTCATTCTGCTCGGCGGAGATTTCTATGAAGAAGGATGTAGACGGATTAGAATGTTACCGAACCAAAGAAAAAGAGACGAAGAGCAGGCAACCATTTTACTAGAGAACGATCAGGGATAAGAGCCTTAAGGAGCTTACACTGATGACAATGTAGACGCTTCGGAAACGAAGAACGAAACGTTTCCGGGGAACGAAATGGTTTGCTTTCTTTTCTCATGTATTAGTAATCAACCGAGCTCAGACTGTATGCCGCGGCCAATTTCGAGGGAACGATCCCACTGGCACTTTCCGAGGAGTTGGTCATTTCCTGTGTCCGGATTATCCTGGCCCATGAATTTTTAATGACGCTGTTGAAGAGAGTAATAGTGGCTCCACGATGGATAATCAAAGAGTGCTACATAGGAATTCGTGCGATCTCTATATAGATCGTCAGTAAAAACCGGAAGAATGGTGATACCAAATAATGAAATAGTAAAACACAATATTGTACCAATTTCGTGGAATTTATGGCGTCAGAGTTTCAAATTATGTGTAGTTACTAGTTTTGATAAACCATTTCGGAATACTATTAAATTATCAGACACAAACATTTTCTTTACTGACCGAGAGAACAATAGTTTGGCATTAAACTTTGCTGTACAGAAATATACATATTTTATAGTGGGAAACTTTTGATAATGATCCATAATTGTCCGCGAGTTTAAAACTGACATTGCTGTAGACAAGCTCGAATTGTTTGAACGATCTCTTTACTTTGATGGCCACGAAATTACGAAACATTTATATTAGGTGTATGCAAAAGTTTCAGTATTTTTTTCAATTCTCTATCAATCGTGCACGACATACGAGGTATAATACTAGATAACGAAGACCTATCAAATATATCTCATCAATAGGTATATCGATATGATGAGTCAGATTCCTAATGAAAATTGCAAACAGATTTTACTAAACTTGCAGATCATTCATTTCTTTTACATCGAACTAAGATTATGTTCTTTTATTATCAAGCTTTAAACGTCAATAACACAAAAAATATAAAGTTTATTATTGCTGCCGAGACTGGTAAAGATCAAAGTTCTCAGCAAATGAATTGTGAAACAAATAGTGGAACATATCAATAATGCACAAGAAAAATGTTACAACTCAAAACTCGTAAATTTTCAATTTATTGCAATAAAATACTCGCCAGAGGTGTAGCTTTAATGTAGAAAATCGTCACAAGTGTAGTTCTAAAACTAACCCCGCAGCTAGGTTGTTTTTGTTTGTACTTACAGCTACGGCCAGTTGAACTATCAAATGACTTTGAAACGCTTTCGTGCAAAATTTGTATCGTTTTATTTGTCACATTTTTCAATTTTGAAACAAATCGTATGTCAAAAGGAAACACTTTCAATATGATCACCTGCGCCAAATAGTTCAAAACGTTTCAGGGAATTCCGAGAATCACTGTTTTGGCAATAAACATTGGTTCTGTAGAGGATAAAGGTCGCTTGCTCTTTGCTGCTTCTTCTTTTTCACAAAAGCTGTTTACGCTAGTTCCTTTTTTTTGTGTTAATGTACGCGGGAGCAGACAATCCTTTTCGATTGTGCGATGATTTCCGATGCGTACCGGCAGCGCAGCGGCATAAAGAACGGCCGAAACGTGAACGGTCGATCAGTGAAACGCGATTGAAACGTCAAATATAAATGTTCCTTTGCTGCGAGCTGCACAAACGTTGACACTGATACTGTGTATTCCCAGCTCCTGGCGTTTTCTCTCTGCCTTCCGAACTCTCTCCCCAAACACCGGACCAAGCCCGCAGGGGTTAAGTGGACGAAGAGAATTTCGGTAGGGATCTGCGGCCGAGTACGACCGCGGTCGTGTCTCGCCACGTTTCATGGCTAAATTGCCGTTTCACGATTGGCAGCCTGTCAACGATTCGATGCTCGAGCAGATCCGACCACTGTTATCATTATATGTACGCGTTCCGGCAGGATGTCTGTGGTCAGGTGATACGCGACACAAGACCGCATAGGCCAGCGTACGTATTTTTGTCATCGGAACCGCCGTTGCACATGATCCCCCATTCGGAATGACGTTTTGGTCGACGGGACATGGACGAAAAGTGGAGGGTTTGATAGGGAGAAGGGGTCACGGGGTCGTCAGAGCGGTACCGGTTAGGCCGAAAGCCGCGTGAGGTAAAACAGAATCGACACAAACGATATCCGGACCGAATATCAGCTTTTACAGCAATTTTGATCTTCTCCTTCAACTAACGGAGAAATCGAATTCTAGTTCGGATGGGCTTAAAACGCGAAACACCTGAAATATTGTGGGCAGCCCTAATTTTTTGGCCAGGCACTGTCAACTATGGAAAGGTTCCTACAGTTATGTGCCATATACAATATTGTTCAAATCGGCACAAAATATCTCTACATGATATTCTCTTCTTTTCTCAATATTTCTTATCACCTCTGCACATAAGAACTGCTCGATCTCGTCAGCGGCTCGACGAACATTTTAATCGAAGTCTTCTATAGTTTATGATTAGACTGTTCCTATAGATATTTTCATTAACGTAGCCTCAGAAAAAAACTATCTAAAGTTAGTGTTCTGCCAGACGTATGACATGTAGCTCGATCTTGTTGAAAGCACGTGTTGCCTATATCGATATAAATCAATTTCGACCATAGACTGTAGCCATAGTTCTGTAACATCATGTAGCAGCGTTCGTCAATATCCGCCGTCCACCATTTACGAATTTCAGAAAAATTCCATACAGAAAATGAATTTTTACTTATAATTTTCCGTAGAGATACATGTGTGTACAATATCATTGATATACTAAAATGTACATTTCATTTCATCATATAAAAACACAAAAAAAAACGAGTACACATTTAAGTATTATATGAGGTATTACAACATGTTGATAAAATTGATAAAATAGCTCACAGTGTACAAGAATTAAAATACCAGTGTACTGTTTCTTAACACTCATTTACCATACCCCAGGCCCCAGACCATGCGAATGACAGTGCAAAACATCACCGTTTGACCAAGTTCGTTTCGCCAGCGACGAATTCCTCCGCCGTAAACGTGATCGTACTTTTATCTCGACGATCGCTTAACGAGTCGTTCCACCCGTAAACGCAATTTTATTATTACGATCGTCTGAAGAGTCCGCTTTAAGAGCAATACTCTGTGCTTCTAAAAGATTCATGAAAATGGCGACGTGGAACGGTTCGGTCTGCCCATAAGTAAAACCGCCATCGATCTGCCACGGCTTGTCTCCGTGGTATCGCGACGATAAGTCAACTCTGCGAAGAAAATCGAGCATGCTTGGAGGGATGGTGGATCGCGAAGAGAATGGAGGGATGAGGACGACGAGGGTTTCGGAGGAAGCGCGGAGTGGCACAGAAGCGTAGAATTTAATAACCATAGGTTCTGACGCGGGGGTGGCCCCGCCTAAGACATGGATGTAATCTTGGCGGGGTAACTCATACGTTAGGATCTGGACGACACATTCCAGCGTAGCTAACAAACGCTGCCAAGATCCTGTCTCGCTTCATCGAACCGCCGAACAAGGGGGCGACCGGGGGATGCCATAATTCTAATTTTATTACCGAGAGAAGATGCGGCTTTCGCGGGACGGTTCCGCGAACGAGAACCCGAATTTATGGGCAATTTTTCTTATTAATTTTCGTAAGTTCGACATGAGAGCCGGCACCGCGACAATATCACCCTCTCTTTCGGCGGAGACACTCGCGTCTAGAGCATCCACCCTGACACAAGAAAGCGAACTTGACACGCGGGAACATATTTCCCTCCCTTTTCAGGGTTATTGGGCATTCTTATCCTCCCACGCTTCTTTTTATGAGGCATATACAAGAGAACTTCGTTTTATTAAGGTTTTAATGTACGAACTTGAAAGAAGATAGTCTCCTTCTCATAGAAACCCTTATTATAATTTGCGGTTTCTTTGACTGGATCTTTTTTATTTGAAAATGCATTAAATTGTAAATTTTTCAATTTTTCTCTTTTAACCCTCTTTCCTCTCGCAAATCCTACCCAAATTTGGTCCACCGAATATATCAATCTATCAATGTGTACATAATGTGTACATACATGCGTGTGTATGTACGATCCCATCGATTTGATTCGGTGGGTCTGTCGCACGTGTTGTCCATCTGTCGGAGTTGAAGTTGTCGAAGCGCAGTGGTTGTAAATGATCGTTTGCTATAACAACCTTTTCAGGTACATCTAAAGTGAACAGTTTTTTTCATACATGAAAGTGATTTGAATGACCTTTTTTTAGCGAAAATATCGCTAACAAAACTACCGGACAATTTTTTAATTTTTTCGTGTCTTTTTTTGAAATTGTTACCGTGGATAGCCCACGGGACGTATGACCACTTCAGGTATACCGCAAGTGGTAGGGCGCAACCCGCCCGGAGGGCCTAGCTGCAGAGGGTAATAGGCGTGCCGCGAGCTACTAGTTTTCTATAATTGCGCCATACCAAAAAGAAGCGTAAAAAACTTCTTCCATATACTATTGCTAGCCGAAATTATTGATAGGTTCTCAGCCATGAAATTATCTCCAGTAGATAATGTTATTATTTCGTAGTCGTCACATACTATTTCAGTGCAACTGACACTAAATACACATCGATGGGAAATAAAATGATTTATATTGCTCCAAACTCGAAAATGAAAAATAATCAAGTTTGGTGTGTGAAGCCTGCGACGTTTCTGAGACGTCATTTCGAGGCAAGGGTTTATGAATATGATAAACCCCGAAAGCAATAGAACACATTTTCAAGCACTGAATTTCTCATTAAATATCGACAGCTACAGTTATGGGAAGCAATGTTATCAATCAATAGCCCCATTTCACGAACTCGAGAAGGGGACGAACGAGAAAAGGAAGGGATAGATTCACTAAAACGCTGCCAACAGACAAAGAGTTTGGGTTATCGAGGACAGGCGAAATTTTTCGGGCTCAGTGAAACGCGGAAGAAGCGGCTCCGACGCTGCGCGACATTTCGAAGTAGTAAATAATGGAGGGTGACGAACGGATGCCAGGCTGCAGATCTGTGAAGAGGTACGGGCCAGCAGACAGAGAAAAAAGAATGAATATATATATATATATATATATATATATATATATATATATATATTCATTCTTTTTTCTCTGTCTGCTGGCCCGTACCTCTTCACAGATCTGCAGCCTGGCATCCGTTCGTCACCCTCCATTATTTACTACTTCGAAATGTCGCGCAGCGTCGGAGCCGCTTCTTCCGCGTTTCACTGAGCCCGAAAAATTTCGCCTGTCCTCGATAACCCAAACTCTTTGTCTGTTGGCAGCGTTTTAGTGAATCTATCCCTTCCTTTTCTCGTTCGTCCCCTTCTCGAGTTCGTGAAATGGGGCTATTGATTGATAACATTGCTTCCCATAACTGTAGCTGTCGATATTTAATGAGAAATTCAGTGCTTGAAAATGTGTTCTATTGCTTTCGGGGTTTATCATATTCATAAACCCTTGCCTCGATATGACGTCTCAGAAACGTCGCAGGCTTCACACACCAAACTTGATTATTTTTCATTTTCGAGTTTGGAGCAATATAAATCATTTTATTTCCCATCGATGTGTATTTAGTGTCAGTTGCACTGAAATAGTATGTGACGACTACGAAATAATAACATTATCTACTGGAGATAATTTCATGGCTGAGAACCTATCAATAATTTCGGCTAGCAATAGTATATGGAAGAAGTTTTTTACGCTTCTTTTTGGTATGGCGCAATTATAGAAAACTAGTAGCTCGCGGCACGCCTATTACCCTCTGCAGCTAGGCCCTCCGGGCGGGTTGCGCCCTACCACTTGCGGTATACCTGAAGTGGTCATACGTCCCGTGGGCAATCCACGGTAACAATTTCAAAAAAAGACACGAAAAAATTAAAAAATTGTCCGGTAGTTTTGTTAGCGATATTTTCGCTAAAAAAAGGTCATTCAAATCACTTTCATGTATGAAAAAAACTGTTCACTTTAGATGTACCTGAAAAGGTTGTTATAGCAAACGATCATTTACAACCACTGCGCTTCGACAACTTCAACTCCGACAGATGGACAACACGTGCGACAGACCCACCGAATCAAATCGATGGGATCGTACATACACACGCATGTATGTACACATTATGTACACATTGATAGATTGATATATTCGGTGGACCAAATTTGGGTAGGATTTGCGAGAGGAAAGAGGGTTAAAAGAGAAAAATTGAAAAATTTCCAATTTAATGCATTTTCAAATAAAAAAGATCCAGTCAAAGAAACCGCAAATTATAATAAGGGTTTCTATGAAGGAGACTATCTTCTTTCAAGTTCGTACATTAAAACCTTAATAAAACGAAGTTCTCTTGTATATGCCTCATAAAAAGAAGCGTGGGAGGATAAGAATGCCCAATAACCCTGAAAAGGGAGGGAAATATGTTCCCGCGTGTCAAGTTCGCTTTCTTGTGTCAGGGTGGATGCTCTAGACGCGAGTGTCTCCGCCGAAAGAGAGGGTGATATTGTCGCGGTGCCGGCTCTCATGTCGAACTTACGAAAATTAATAAGAAAAATTGCCCATAAATTCGGGTTCTCGTTCGCGGAACCGTCCCGCGAAAGCCGCATCTTCTCTCGGTAATAAAATTAGAATTATGGCATCCCCCGGTCGCCCCCTTGTTCGGCGGTTCGATGAAGCGAGACAGGATCTTGGCAGCGTTTGTTAGCTACGCTGGAATGTGTCGTCCAGATCCTAACGTATGAGTTACCCCGCCAAGATTACATCCATGTCTTAGGCGGGGCCACCCCCGCGTCAGAACCTATGGTTATTAAATTCTACGCTTCTGTGCCACTCCGCGCTTCCTCCGAAACCCTCGTCGTCCTCATCCCTCCATTCTCTTCGCGATCCACCATCCCTCCAAGCATGCTCGATTTTCTTCGCAGAGTTGACTTATCGTCGCGATACCACGGAGACAAGCCGTGGCAGATCGATGGCGGTTTTACTTATGGGCAGACCGAACCGTTCCACGTCGCCATTTTCATGAATCTTTTAGAAGCACAGAGTATTGCTCTTAAAGCGGACTCTTCAGACGATCGTAATAATAAAATTGCGTTTACGGGTGGAACGACTCGTTAAGCGATCGTCGAGATAAAAGTACGATCACGTTTACGGCGGAGGAATTCGTCGCTGGCGAAACGAACTTGGTCAAACGGTGATGTTTTGCACTGTCATTCGCATGGTCTGGGGCCTGGGGTATGGTAAATGAGTGTTAAGAAACAGTACACTGGTATTTTAATTCTTGTACACTGTGAGCTATTTTATCAATTTTATCAACATGTTGTAATACCTCATATAATACTTAAATGTGTACTCGTTTTTTTTTGTGTTTTTATATGATGAAATGAAATGTACATTTTAGTATATCAATGATATTGTACACACATGTATCTCTACGGAAAATTATAAGTAAAAATTCATTTTCTGTATGGAATTTTTCTGAAATTCGTAAATGGTGGACGGCGGATATTGACGAACGCTGCTACATGATGTTACAGAACTATGGCTACAGTCTATGGTCGAAATTGATTTATATCGATATAGGCAACACGTGCTTTCAACAAGATCGAGCTACATGTCATACGTCTGGCAGAACACTAACTTTAGATAGTTTTTTTCTGAGGCTACGTTAATGAAAATATCTATAGGAACAGTCTAATCATAAACTATAGAAGACTTCGATTAAAATGTTCGTCGAGCCGCTGACGAGATCGAGCAGTTCTTATGTGCAGAGGTGATAAGAAATATTGAGAAAAGAAGAGAATATCATGTAGAGATATTTTGTGCCGATTTGAACAATATTGTATATGGCACATAACTGTAGGAACCTTTCCATAGTTGACAGTGCCTGGCCAAAAAATTAGGGCTGCCCACAATATTTCAGGTGTTTCGCGTTTTAAGCCCATCCGAACTAGAATTCGATTTCTCCGTTAGTTGAAGGAGAAGATCAAAATTGCTGTAAAAGCTGATATTCGGTCCGGATATCGTTTGTGTCGATTCTGTTTTACCTCACGCGGCTTTCGGCCTAACCGGTACCGCTCTGACGACCCCGTGACCCCTTCTCCCTATCAAACCCTCCACTTTTCGTCCATGTCCCGTCGACCAAAACGTCATTCCGAATGGGGGATCATGTGCAACGGCGGTTCCGATGACAAAAATACGTACGCTGGCCTATGCGGTCTTGTGTCGCGTATCACCTGACCACAGACATCCTGCCGGAACGCGTACATATAATGATAACAGTGGTCGGATCTGCTCGAGCATCGAATCGTTGACAGGCTGCCAATCGTGAAACGGCAATTTAGCCATGAAACGTGGCGAGACACGACCGCGGTCGTACTCGGCCGCAGATCCCTACCGAAATTCTCTTCGTCCACTTAACCCCTGCGGGCTTGGTCCGGTGTTTGGGGAGAGAGTTCGGAAGGCAGAGAGAAAACGCCAGGAGCTGGGAATACACAGTATCAGTGTCAACGTTTGTGCAGCTCGCAGCAAAAGAACATTTATATTTGACGTTTCAATCGCGTTTCAGTGATCGACCGTTCACGTTTCGGCCGTTCTTTATGCCGCTGCGCTGCCGGTACGCATCGGAAATCATCGCACAATCGAAAAGGATTGTCTGCTCCCGCGTACATTAACACAAAAAAAAGGAACTAGCGTAAACAGCTTTTGTGAAAAAGAAGAAGCAGCAAAGAGCAAGCGACCTTTATCCTCTACAGAACCAATGTTTATTGCCAAAACAGTGATTCTCGGAATTCCCTGAAACGTTTTGAACTATTTGGCGCAGGTGATCATATTGAAAGTGTTTCCTTTTGACATACGATTTGTTTCAAAATTGAAAAATGTGACAAATAAAACGATACAAATTTTGCACGAAAGCGTTTCAAAGTCATTTGATAGTTCAACTGGCCGTAGCTGTAAGTACAAACAAAAACAACCTAGCTGCGGGGTTAGTTTTAGAACTACACTTGTGACGATTTTCTACATTAAAGCTACACCTCTGGCGAGTATTTTATTGCAATAAATTGAAAATTTACGAGTTTTGAGTTGTAACATTTTTCTTGTGCATTATTGATATGTTCCACTATTTGTTTCACAATTCATTTGCTGAGAACTTTGATCTTTACCAGTCTCGGCAGCAATAATAAACTTTATATTTTTTGTGTTATTGACGTTTAAAGCTTGATAATAAATGAACATAATCTTAGTTCGATGTAAAAGAAATGAATGATCTGCAAGTTTAGTAAAATCTGTTTGCAATTTTCATTAGGAATCTGACTCATCATATCGATATACCTATTGATGAGATATATTTGATAGGTCTTCGTTATCTAGTATTATACCTCGTATGTCGTGCACGATTGATAGAGAATTGAAAAAAATACTGAAACTTTTGCATACACCTAATATAAATGTTTCGTAATTTCGTGGCCATCAAAGTAAAGAGATCGTTCAAACAATTCGAGCTTGTCTACAGCAATGTCAGTTTTAAACTCGCGGACAATTATGGATCATTATCAAAAGTTTCCCACTATAAAATATGTATATTTCTGTACAGCAAAGTTTAATGCCAAACTATTGTTCTCTCGGTCAGTAAAGAAAATGTTTGTGTCTGATAATTTAATAGTATTCCGAAATGGTTTATCAAAACTAGTAACTACACATAATTTGAAACTCTGACGCCATAAATTCCACGAAATTGGTACAATATTGTGTTTTACTATTTCATTATTTGGTATCGCCATTCTTCCGGTTTTTACTGACGATCTATATAGAGATCGCACGAATTCCTATGTAGCTCTCTTTGATTATCCATCGTGGAGCCACTATTACTCTCTTCAACAGCGTCATTAAAAATTCATGGGCCAGGATAATCCGGACACAGGAAATGACCAACTCCTCGGAAAGTGCCAGTGGGATCGTTCCCTCGAAATTGGCCGCGGCATACAGTCTGAGCTCGGTTGATTACTAATACATGAGAAAAGAAAGCAAACCATTTCGTTCCCCGGAAACGTTTCGTTCTTCGTTTCCGAAGCGTCTACATTGTCATCAGTGTAAGCTCCTTAAGGCTCTTATCCCTGATCGTTCTCTAGTAAAATGGTTGCCTGCTCTTCGTCTCTTTTTCTTTGGTTCGGTAACATTCTAATCCGTCTACATCCTTCTTCATAGAAATCTCCGCCGAGCAGAATGAAGATTAGGGATACTTTATATCGGACGAAGCTTTTCAATAACATCTTCCGCACGCTTCATGATTCTCAGACACTGTTTTATGACTACCTCAAATGCTGCGTAATTTTTGTCGACCTTGCAAATTTTCGTTAGTACCATTTACGGTTGAAATTTGTTGGGCCTTCGTCACAATATTAGTTGACAAACCGTTAAGAAATGCCGCTTTTTTATGCAGGTGGACCAATGATCATGGTCAACCACGGTTATTATACATGGTCATGAGACCGAGAAGGATCCGAAAAAGAGGTGATTCTAGATTTAAAATATGAATCGAAAATTGTGAAACAAAACTTTTTCTCATTCGAGGCATTGTTCTCTGAAAAATTCATTTTGAAAATCCGTCCAGTTGTGTGCTTTTTCTAAAAAGTAGAATTAGGTCACGAACTTTCGAACTCGTTCATACTCATGAATTTTCAAACTCGATTTTCTCGGAGTCAAAGCGTCGAATAAAAAAATATTAATCTACATTTTCAACTTATTTTTTTTAATGTAGAATCACCCCCTTTTCGATCGTATCACTAGTTATCGATCACCCAATAGATCGATGGTACATGCATACGTATATGTATTACATCGCAGTTTGTAGGTACATGAAACTCGTTTTCGCGTAATTAATTGACAGTGAATTTATATGCAAATAAAATGTAAAATATATTTTGTTAACGAAGATATTTGGCGAATTAAAAGCGGTATGAAAACTTCATTAGTTCTTGTTAAGCTAATTATTTCATAGTGCTCCATCGACCAGCCTGCATTATAAATGCATAGAGATGCGCAGTCTGCTAATTAACGTTTAGTTAAACTGACTGCGCAAAATGCTTAGGGCACACAATGTACTGGGTGTCAACAAACTATTATTGTGAAAAGTGCAATTTTGTGGAGGAAGAAGCGAAATGTGGACAATTAAATTTTGCAATCATACATTTTGCATTAAAGGAAACCAACTTGTTCGAAACATTGCTCTTTACATATAAATTTCTAGAAGTGTCACTGACTTTCAAAAAGCTATGGTTGGATATATTTTACATTAGAAATTAAAAACAGGCAGTAACAGATTAAAACAATTGTACACCGCATTCAAAATTTAAAACGTTTCTCAAGATAAACACGATACAACAAATTGTTGTTTGTGAAAATATTTTACGTTGTATCAAACATCCAAAATCTGTTTACCAAGAATGAATCTTGTCTTAATAAGTATAAAAGCCGTTTGTTGGCAGGGACACTAATTTTATCCTTCCTAAATCATGAAAGCGTCGCCATCAGTCGCTGCATCGATGATTATAATAAATTTTACCGTCATTGGTCGAACAATAAAGCAATTTATGCGACTAATATTCACGCGGGAGCGTGTCCATTAGAGATCGAACGGTTTTTTTCGCCTTCATTTCCGCGTGTAAATGGTCTGGGTGTAGGTTTGCCTAATAAAAAGGCGATGGGAACGGTCACAGACGGAAGAGGAAGGAACGGAGGAGCAAACAGAAATCGAGAAAAAAGAGTTTGTTTGTTCATGGTCGTTTAGGCGAGTATGCGCGGGCACACCTGTAAGGGTGAGGTAGGTCCTGTGTCGACGTATCATGTTTCCAACGTCCGGTAGCAGCGAACTGCTGCATCCATCTCGAAGTAGCTTTCTCTGAGGAGAGCGTATTAATGATTTTTAATAACAAAACATTATGCTTACATGTAAATGACTCTAATAAAAGACAGACATCATTTATGCGTTTTCGCAAGATCAAAATAATGTGTTAACACTGAGTCTACCGAGCCTCAAAAGTAACTGGAACATGTTCCCGTATAAAAATGACAAGATTGATTTTATTTAGACTTCGTGCAGCTTCTACTGTGATACGTGGTCTACTATAGATATCTTTACATACCTTATGAAATTATTTTTATTATTTCCATAATTGTAAAACAAAAAATCTGGAACCTGTCGTTTTGACCGGTTGTGGTAGATTTGGTGTTAATCCATCCGAGGACCACGTATAATAATACTACACGTGTAAATATTCATGACTGGTACTACCCGTCTCGTTAGCGACAGTTCCATACTGTTGTTTGGTCATTGACTATCTCATGGTACTTGACCGACTAACGATGTGTACATACTACTTGTCCGTGTAGTTACAATCATCTGTTACTCGTCTGACCGGTGACTATACAATGCTACTGATCTGAGCACATGCATGCACTGTTCCACACCAAACCAAGTGTTCACTTATAGAACGTGATGCTCTGATTACTAAGTTGCTCTGAATTCCTCGATATTATTTAAATCATCAAGATTATACAAGTCGAAAGTTTGCTGTAAAAATATTTAATTAACCATGCCGTTTGTGAAATTTTTTACCAATATTTTTTCTGATTAAAATGAGATCAAACATCGGTATCTATCCCGAAGTACATTCTATAAAAAAAATTAGTGTTAAACATCAATTACAACTTATAACGTTCCATTATTAATAATGAATTCGGTTAACGGTTATTTCGCTGTCGATTTTGCTGACGGAATCTTCCTTGCAGATTCAGTTCGCATTCACTGGTCCCTATCTTCCAACAACTGCAGAAAGGTGTGGGATGCGAGCCCTACGGGTCTGATAACGGATTCGTTTGCGAGGTACGACCGTGCATATAATGATTATTCAAATTGTCGTCAGGGGATGTCAGGATACTCGGTATTGAAGGATCGGAGACAGGGGGAAAAGATCACGAGGGAGGGAAAGATCCATCGGAAGAAAGCCCAGAGGAAGAGAGAGACAGGAGAGCTCCGAGGCTAGGAGCCCAGTGATCTGTGGTGTGTGATCCAGGCCATTAGGCAAAGCTTCTACCATCTTGGTCTTCCCATTGTCACTCATCCCACGGTCTCTTCGTCTCTCTGCTGGCGCGTCCCCTTTGGAGTTTCTCATCGTCGCGCTAACTGAAAAGGACGAAGCACGTGTTACCGCGATGCTTTTTGCACCGGGAACTCTCCCACAAGCTCTCCGGGATCTGCTAAGTCTGTTCGCGCAATCCACGGCACGTGCGTTGCGAAAACTCATCCTTCTGTCTTCGGAACACCGACTCCCTTTCTCTAATGGTAATCGTTGCCCTACGGAGATTATCCTTTCTATGCGTAATCGAATTCGACAGCATGTTCTTTCAATCCTTTCTTCTATTTATTCGCCTCATTAGGGGCTTGTTGTATCTGAACCGCGAATGATTAAATTTCCAAACGAATCCGATGGACATTTATCTAATTGCAAGTGCCATTGGAAAAAAATGGCGTTAAACATTTTCTACATTATTATAATAAACTGGATTGTAAGATAGGATTTGGATCAATTCCCAATTGTGAAAATTAACAATTTGAACCAACCAGGTAAGCTCTTAATTGAATGCCGTTCCGCGTGGCTGATGCATGAGTAATCCTGAATAGATTCAGCTAGCATAGTCTGCCTTTTTGTTATTCATGAACATTTTCGGGGTGACGTGCACTGCCCCAAAGTGTAAAAAATTTTTCTAGATCGGAAAATATTCTTTTGGTTTGATAAATATAGCGTGGTACTATTAACTGGCTATCCATATTTATAATTCGCTTCGTTCATAATTTAAAATTTTTTTAATTATGCACTAATTCATTCGTGGAACATCACATTTACGTAATTATATGGATTTCGTATCATTTTACCTAAAATGTACATAAATGATTGTTATTCGGGTTATTATTATTCAGGCTAAATTATACTATGAATTCGTGAAACTAATGACGTGTTTATAATATATATGAGCCACGTATTCGCATAATTAACATTTATTTAGAAAAATATTTCAAACATGTTGGTGATAGATTCATACAAAGGTTCTATAAAACACAAAAATTTTATGTTTGAATTAATATCGTCTCTCCGATATGTCTAATACCGTATCCCAGCAATAGAGCTTCCGGGCTCTACAATGATTAAACCCCGTGAGGGAGATAATTTGTTTATAAATAACGTGTACGTTTCTTTTACTTACGTATATGAAGACATTACTGTACCTTGAAAGTGAAAGTATGTAACGTGCGACGTTTTACCTTACAACCACAGCAATATCGATCTTGTTCGGTTCCCCAATTGCCAATGGCCAGTAGCATATAGGGAAAGTCGAGGAGGGTTCGAACAGTCAGCTAGGCTCTTAATTGAATGTCGTTCCGAGTGGTCGATGCATAGGTAATTCAGGTTCGAGTTGGCTAGTGTAGTCTGCTTTTTTGTTATTCATGGGGAACATTTTCGGGAGATGCGCCCTGTCCCGACCTAATCCCGTTCAAATTTCCGGCCCCGAGGCGCCTAAAGGAATTAGCATTCGATCTCGTCGCGCACGACCAAGGCTCTCCAGGGAGTACGCCGGAAAATTCTCGTCGCCTCACTTTCATTCAGCGCGCGTCAGTTCGGTCTGTCTTCCCCATTTCCGCGGCACACGCTTCGGTTCAGATTGGTAAATAGCGGGAAACATCATGTTTCGGATTTTTCGATGATATCGAACAGCCGTAGCGCATCTACTGATCACACTCTGCGAATTATTCCTGAAAATTTTCATTAATTCACTTATATGAATGTGGTCAGAACTGGAGAAAATAATATTTCAAATGTTAGATAGAAAATACTCTTTTTTTTGAAATCATACCTCTGCTTATAAAAATAAAATATTTTATTTACTGGAAAAAGTTTTAAAAATAGTAATTTATTTTATTTAATTTTTCTCTTATTATATATATTCTCTCAAATCAAATTTTATTTTAACTTAAAAGAAACGAATAATATTTTTTCATCTTTTGTAGATCCTGTTTAATATTTTCATCGCGAGTCTGACTCGTATAACAATACGACAAGAAATTAGGATAGAATTGCGTTGGAATTGCGTTGACTTCGGACGAGATAAATTAACTAGACGAACGATAACAGACAATTTACTACAATTACAGAAAGGTCGTTGACAATTGTACAACTCGCGTAACTCGATACTCTCTCGCTCTCTGTACAACTCTTTATTCAACTAGACTCGTTTACTCTGTTCAAATCTTTAATCGACTGCTCTATGCAACTCTATCATAGATTGATTATCAGGTGACAATCTTGTCGTTTGTTGTTGCTCGCACATACACGCACACACTCATGCGTCACGTAACACACACATACAGTTTGGGTATGCATCCTACAGAAATTACTATGTGAAAGGAAACTACATATAAATGATGATGCTTTTCAAAGCAGGATTATGCAAGTAACACGTGTGTTTCATGGAATCAAATTCATTAATACGAAGGTTTACTATTATTACATGCGAAAAGGATCGAGTATTTGTCAAACAGATAAATATTTGATTGGTGGAATACAGGGAGGACATTTTGACTGACTTTTCCAATAAATCATTACATTGCGGAAAATCGAGAATATTCATGAGTTCCAATTCGTTAAAATTTTCTGCCGCTGTATTTGTGATCCGGATGACCAGGTCGACTCGATAGAGCGGAGCACTTTATTTATCAACATTCTACATATTGGGTTATGCATTTATTATAAGAACAGATAGGTGAAATATGTCATATAGTTATAACATGAGGATCAACGCGTTCATTCAGGTAGAGTCTTTTTTTTATTACGCTATTAAAACCCACATAGGATAATTGCACATGTCTGTGCGTGCTAAAATTACAAGAACAACTTATAATTTAGGGTTGACAATATGATGAACATTTTCGAATACAACTCTAAAGGTACAAACAGTGAGACTTAAGAAATTTATGTATATAAAATAAGGGGCAAAGATAGGATCTGTACAAAAAGGCATCTATTGTATAGGGTAGAAAGTAACCCTGTACCAGACAACCACAAAGACAATTTGTGTCAGCAGCATCAAATGAATTCTCTAGGAAGCCTGAGGTGAGCAAACCAAGGTTCAGGCATAGAGTAGTAAAAGGATCCCATCTCTTCATTGTTACTTCCATCAGTAAAGGTGGCAATAGGGTTGGTAGGTCTATTGGCGAGGTGGTCCAGAAGTATGTACTTTGGATCGTCTGCTTAATAAAGAGTAAAGACTCTTCCGTTGAACATGGAGTGAAGAAATTGTTTTGCAGTATAAAGATCTGTACTGTGATAAGGAAAAGAAATGTCAAAGGGAAACGTGTATGACTATAATGGTGGTAGAACACAGTGAAAAAGAATTTGCTGTTATTATGCCCAACCCATAAACCTATGGGGGCTTCTCGCGGAATTGTCGTGTGTATTTGATCATAGTATTAAGCGGCTCTCAAATTAATCGCTTCACAGGGGAGTATCGTGACTTTCGACTTTCTCTTATGGTATCATTCCCATTTAATCCTTTTTTCGAATCGCCGCGTCTCAGTAATTATGCTTGGGGGCAACAATAATTTTGCTCGCGGTTCTCTTTCTTCCGGCCGCCCACTTCCTTCCCGTCATTCATCCAGCCAACGGTAAGTTTAATTTCGTCGATTAGTCCAAGTCTCGCGGCCGACAGCCTGGCGTTGGCGTGATTCAACGGCATAATCTGCGATTCGAAAGAAAAGACGGCAAGCGGCCTCGGTGTGCGTAATGGTGCCGGCCGAGATAATGACACAGTCCGAAGGACTGCTGTTAGGTAATAATGTGCCCTATCAACCACCAATTGCGGAACTCTTCGAATTAAGGCTGTTCTTCGAAATATGCCACTGTCCAACTCCAATTCTGCGTTTCGACAACCAGATCGCGATTCTTATGCTTCTCTATCACTGAGATTCAATGTATTTATGATCAGAATCATCAGTATTAACTAACAACATAGCCAACAATTTAATTTGTTTAATCAAGAACGAAATCTGTGTTTCAACATTTCTTGAAACTTGAAGATTTTCGAAAGAAAAAAATTCCACTACGGCTGACTACTTTTTGCTCCAGACCCGTAATTTTCAAAATAAATTAGAAACTATACGTAAAAATTGGTTTCCTAAAAATGGAATTTGTGTTCTCTATCGATTCTGCAGACTCTCCAGGAATACAATGTGATTTCATATACAAGAAAAAGTTTTAAATTTGAATATTTCAAAACACGATTTCGGCAGATACGTGCTGCTTTTAAATATGTAGGATCTTCGTTATCCGACTCCCTACGTACGACTTTCAAAGCGCTAGTAATGATTCTATTGATGCTGTTGCTGCAGCAAACGCTCATTTAAGGAATTACTTGAAACGTTAGATCATTACTGAGGAAGGTTACTCAGTTTTGCTCTTTGGGGGGGAGCCATCTTGGTTTCATCTCTCGTAATATGGTAGAAATCGGATTGAGGCTCGTACAGGAAGACGTCTTAAAATGAGGTAATATTCAGATCAATATTTGATATGCACTTTCTAGGTCTTCAATCATCCCTATTGACCATGTGAAAAGCCTCAACATTTTTGCTTCTGAAATGGTAAACGAGATGTTTGCTTCAAAAGTAAGATTGAATACCAATTTGGTATATTGTATGAGTGCTACAGGAAGCTAGCAACGATTTCTGGTTTGTAAGTACTCATAATAAAACAGTATTAGAGTAATTATTGTTAGTATTATAAATAAAATATCTTGCGTTATTATATCATACCTCGAACTCCTACGCCTTGAGTGTGGTGTATCGAATTAAATAATTCGACTGTAACACTTCCAATATTTTCTCTTTATCAATTCTTCGCAGCTCTCAACTCTCAACTCTACTCGCTCTAGAGTAGACTATAGTCCCGCTTCTTCTGGAAGATTCGACACTCACCGGTGCTTCCGTTGTGCGTTCGAGAACCTCCAAGAAAAATTGAGAATTGGTTTCTGCCAATGATGCGTTTGACCTTTCAACCGCGCCAATTTTGACTACGCCGATTTGCGTAGATAATTTGGCGCGGTCGTAATGTGTCGACGTGGAGAACATGGCGCTCGTGCGAGCTAATCTCAAACAAAGGCCAGATATATAAAAACCACGGACAATCAGGCCTTCGTTCGAATAATCCGTTTTGGAAGAACAGTTAACCTTCGCACTCGACAGAGAGTAATCAATAAAGCATTTCTACATTACACGTTCAACCCTTACAAAACCCTTCCCTCTACATTATATATGGTAGGTAATATCTCCAGGACTGAATAGAACCCTTTAGAACATAAAGATCAATTTACTCGGCAACTTGTAAGTTGCAGGTGGTTTATCAACGCAAGCGGTTCACTTGCTTCACGTGCAGCATGAAAGCAGAGGATTATCTTGGCACATCCTTAACCTGATGCTTAACAAGGTGTCTCTTCTGATCTTTTTTCTTGGTTGTACGAAATAAAGAAATGGGCGAGCGAGGGTGAGGGAGCGTTTTCTTTCGAAAAGTCAATCGCTGATTGAACGTCGTTTGTGTTACATGTAATATGTTCTATAGGGTGTCGCAAAATTCCTTCAACATCCGGGGATTGGAGATTCTTGAGATCATTTGAAGCAACATTTTCTTTTGCAAAAATGGCGTCAATACAAACATTGAAAATTCCATCTACTGTTTGAACGTAAATGACCCTTGGCTTCAGTTCAGTTAGCTAACAATGGTAACTTGAAGACTTTTTGCCGTATTAAAGGACAGAAGTACGGAGATTCAGGTGTCCAATGAAAGGCGTTCTCAAGTGATTCGAAGTTTCATAACTGTGTTGTAATATCGAACGCGAAGACGCACGGCCGGAATGTTCAGAAGTACCGGTTTCGTATCGATCTCCATCATCCGTCGTGAATTAGGTGGCAACACGGTTGTTCACTATTCGTGGTCCTGGTGAGTGGCTGTTAAATATTTCAACGGTGCGCGCGAGCTCTGACTACTTACCGGTCCATGGATTAGGCAAACTTCCGTTTCAGGAGGACGCGTCGTTAGATGGGAATTCTGATCTGACCTAGACGGAGTTCGTTACTTGGCATCTCAATAAAAACTCATTGACGTAACTCCATAGTCACCGGTGATCACCTATCTATTTACCTAGGTCAAGTTGCTGTAAGAGATGGCTGAAAAATTCTCGTCGAACAAAGAAACCTGCATTTATTCTTTCTCTTTACGTGAACCAGACTTTTCGCAGGGCATTGTTAATAAAAGCATCGTTTCAGGGAATTGCAAAAGCTAATTCTAAATCGTGTTATCAAGTAATGTTCAGTTTTCCATGAAACGCAAAAAATTCGCGTGAAAAAATCATACGCAAACTACCCTTGTTCCCATTTGCAGATCATGCATATTTAACAACAGCACTTCGTTCGTTTTTACATTGCATCGTGTTACAGATTAACAAAGTGTGCAATTAGAGAATGTGATCTTCTTTAATACTTCAACAAAATCCTGCATCTTGGCGCTGATCGTGAGAATTCATATTAACTTTTGTTTTATGATTTAATCGTGCTGTGACTGTACAGTTTTTGTTCCATGCTTTTTCTTTCTTCTCATTGTCATTCGTATAGCGGACCACTACTGTAATATTTTCGTCTCTGTAGTATTGTATTTTGTCTTTTTCGGTGTGTCATTGTTCAGAAGAAAATATATTGGTCTATGTGAAGTTTATGGAAACTCTTTAATATCTCGAGCCCCCTTCAACCCGCCTTCAAGGGATCCATTCATTACATTTGGATTTAATAAGGATATAGCGTGCCATTGTACGTTGTAGTTTCACCGTGAGTTGAAAGTATATATTACTTATACGTTTCTTGAGACGGCATTAAAAGAAATTCCTACACCGATAATAAAAGAAAATATTATATCAACGATCTTTGATGTACTTTAATTAAATCCTATGAAAAGTTGTGAAACTGCATTGTTGGCAAAATATCATTTAGGGAAAGTTTACCTCCAACAATTTGCTCGCTTCCGTAACGTCTAAGGACGGACGAAGATTAAACGTGCCAGAAACGCGTAGTCTTTCACTAACAAAACTCATTTGTCGTGAAGTTAAGAACTGGCTACGTGACACCATTTTCACCCGTACTCAAAACTGATAATATTTTCCCCTCGATAGTTGAAGAATTGCAAATGATTCTAAAACTAAAATTTAGTTATGCAGACATTGGTCAGGTATTAATAAATCACGAAATGCCTTTTCTTCTATGAAACGTAATGAAATAAATATAGATCAGTATTACAGTCGTTCCGCATGCATCAACATAATAATAATCATTTCCTTCAACAAAAACTTTGTTAAAAGAAATTTTTCTTCAAGCACTTTTTGAGAAGACACACGTGACCTGTAACTCTAACAAGTCGACCTCTAAACCGAATTTAATTATCTCCAAATATGCGTAATTAATAATATCTTACATTGATTGAATTTAACTTCGTTAAAAGAAATTTTTCTTCAATCATTTTTCGAGAAGACACACGTGACCTCTAACTCTAACAAGTTGACCTCTAAACCGAATTTAATTATCTCCAAATATGCGTAATTAAATAATATCTTACATGGATTGAATTCAATTTTATCTGCCCTACGCATGTTAAACACGAAAACGTTAATTAACTACTTCTCACCAAATAGAAGCCGCTCGAAATTGCCAGTGTAATTCGTTAATCACCATCGGAAACGTGATGAACCGCATGGAATTGTGATTTCACGATGTAATAAAGTTGAATTCCAGTGCGAGCGCGTGCATAGGCCAGTAACGGTGTGATGTATGCACGTCGTACCTTCTGCTGGTATATTTCATTTTCATCGGATTTTATCACGGACGATGATATCCGAGGATAGACATTCGTGTTCGCCCCGTATTAATGTAAATGAGTTACAAACGGCCATTCGCTGCACGTACACCGCACGAAACTGTTGGCCGTCGAGCAGATCGACAGAAAGATACAGGTGAACGAGCTTCAGTAATTCCCTTTCGTCGAGCTGCTGCTTCGAGATCGCGATCGTTCCACGGCCATATTATGTCTTCTGAACCCATACTACGATGGTATATTTATTAACGTCACTTGTCTGACAAACAGGAGACACTTCTACTTTCTATCTCGAATCGGTTCAAGTTAGCTGACGAAACGAACCTTAACCCCTTAACATACAAATTCATTGTCATCTGTCCTCTGTGTGAATATGACACATTCTTCACGTAAACGATGTATTTCTGCCATTTGTGGAACACTTGATATATTCATATCGGATCAGTTATATATTTATATATAACGGAGTCCGACTCGGCGACAGTTCTCGTTTAGCGTGGCGTCGCCGTTGGCTGAGCTAGATATCAATCTGTTGTAGCCGTGCTCCAATTAGTCCGTGTTTTTCGTTAATAACTCCTAAGCAAAGCGGCGGACGCCATTTTCGCAAAAGAAAATGTCGCTTCAAATGATCTCAGGAACCTCCCATTTCCGGATGTTACATTATATTATTTTTTAAAACGGAACCCAGTAACTATAATCACTCAAGGACATTCAAGGTCACAGACAGAGGGAACGTACATCATCACCAAATTCATAATGAAATTAACTATCATCGTAGCTGTTTAAAAAGGGAGATTCCTGTTTTAAAAAATGAAGCTGACCTTGAGGTCTCTAAAAAAATAACATAAAAATAATTATTTTAATGGAATACGATTAATATTTTAGCTATGTAACGTTAAATTTACTAGTTACAAAATCATATATAGATATGAAATCTAGTTTACTTGTCATATCTATATTGAACTGATCGAAATTGATTGCATTCCATTGGTCGTGAAAAGCATTAATCTACTTTTGTAGTCGTGAGAGAAGCTTATTCCACTTCAAAGCTCAAGAATAGTTTCCGACTGTCATGTTTGATAAGAAACTATCCTTACTCGACTTGTCCGTATATTATAGTATCGATTTTGCTTGTGACGACGCAGACATGCTTAATTCAGGAATTCCGTTAACTAGAGACCGTGTGCAGTTTACTCTGAACAAGCGTTACCCGCGTACCACTGATGTGATCGGGACCATACTCTTTCGTCTAACCATAAGGACCCATAATCTACTTATCTAACCACGGAAAGTCCTTACACCTCTTCAATATCCTTGGATACAGTCTCTAGTTTTCGAGTCTGACCAGGATTTATCACGATTCTACTTCACCAATGGCGAACGGTGCTCGGTCCACTTATTTAACCGAACTTATTTCTGTTCACACTTTGCTGACCAACTTTCACCACCCGCAGAAACCACTGAAACTAATTGAAACCATTGCAATCATGAACGTAATTGTTGAACCACTGATGGCTATACACACAATAAAGAAACTCTTTCTTAATAACGATTATCTACGATGAAACTATCTATTATATAATAACGATTACGAATACATATAATAGATAGGTTCACCCTTGCACTACGATTTAATATGAAATTTCTTATTTCTAGTGGCCAAGTATTGATAGCAATAAAACAGAATTTTATTTCGGTTTGTATTTTATAATACAACTATAATTAGTAAAACAGTAAAATAAACATAAATAAATAGGGTTTGCGTTGTATATAACTTAGTTATGTCTATAAAAGACACCTTAATTTCACCTCTGCCGGCTGGTGTTTCATCTTTGCGGAGAGCATGACGCCACAACGCAGTGTTTATTATAATATTTGTTCCCGACGAAACGGTGGCGGCGACATAAAAGCTAGACAACAAAACGAGGGGAAAAAAGCGAGCCGGCTGTAACTGGGAAAGGAAAGACGGGGATGAACAAAAGTGCAACAATGCGCCGTTTTGGCGTGCATCAATGCGAACGGGGTGTTCGCCTGGGTGCATACGCTGCACGCAACCTGCAGAGGGCGTGCAGATTGGAAAAGGGAGAGGGGGAAACGAAAGGTTGCGGGGGACTTCGAAAGAGCTACGGGGTAGCGAGTTATGAATTAACTGTCACCGTTTCTTTGATTTGTGATGCCTCTCCGTCTCCTCATCTTGTCTCTTTCTCTGCCAGCCGCTCGATTCCCCTCGCGTTCTCCATCCACACCTCTTTTTATCTTCCACCTCTCCGCCTACATCCTTTTCTTTCCCTCGACTCGATTTGCCTCCGTTTGATTGATTGAGTACGATCAAGCTCGATTTCACCGTGCACCCACACCCCTCGATCCCCCGGCCATTCCGTGCTCTTTCCTCATTTCTGCTCGTGCAATGGTACTAATAACACCGTTAACGTCGTCATAGCCTCGGGTTCCGCGCCAGTCACCCTCCTACACACTGACTTTGCCAACCCTCCCCGCTTCCATCTGGATTGCGATGATCCCCGGAGGTTTCTGCTACCTTGCGAATATGTGCGACGAACGGCATGTGAAAGGGTGCTAAATTCATAATTGCTAGAACGTTTGTGAACTAATGGACTATCAAATTGGGCGACTTTCTTGAAGAACGACGATTACTATACAATGCACTGAACCACAGTAATATTCGATCAGATTTAAAGGGTCGATAACTTTTTAAATATGAGATCATACGACTTGGATAGTTTTTGAGAAATTAGAGCAATTAGTTTACTACAAGACGTGAAAAAATTTACTACAAGACGTAATAAATTAAAGTAATTGTTTCAGGACATTTTTACTCTAATTTCGCTGAACACACGATAATGCAAAAAGAGAACATGATTGATAAACGGAAGCTATTCGCATACATATTCATGAAAGTCACGTGGGCGCCCAATGACTGCAGTGTCATTTTTACACGGCATCGGTGTATCGGTCGCCGGCACTAATTAGTTTACTTAATTATCCTGGAAGTTTTAGAGCGTTCGCGTAGTACTATACACGCTCGACGATAAAACCCGTACAGAATCGGATACAGAGTATCGATACCGGGGTTGTCGTAAAATCCGTCGGCCATTGAATTCTCGTCGTTCGAAGTTCGGAAAACGATACGGCTGTGTCGTTCGCGCGAGTTTCCATTGGACTACAGCATGGTAATGGACACAGATGTCGGTGTACTATCCAACCGATGGAGAAGAGACTCATTAATTGTTTTTATCTTTGGATTAAACCATTTTTAAGCAAATTCAAATGTTTTTCAATTCAAACAGTAAAGAAGACAGTAAGCAGCTGGATGACCAATGAGATTAATTGATTACTTCCCTAAAACTAGTAGAAACTACTAGAAACATAAATAATTACAGATCGAAACTGGATAGTATATTAAAAGAGCAAGAAAAAGAAAGAATTGCACAGAAACGTTAATGTAATAATTATTATAACTATAACATACAATAAAGTCTGAATTAAATGTCAAGTAATCCTACAACTGCAGTTTGTTAATGTATTGTTGCTACTAATGGTATTGGTACTTTTAATAGCATAAGTAATTTCAGCACCGTAATATTCAAATAATATTGACCCATTTCCATCTTTACTAACATAGCAACATGAATAGATAATGAAGTGGGATATTTAATTTCTTGAACATTGATCTACTGTCCTCCTTTCGCTTGGTTACTACATAAGCTATTCTCATCTATGTATGAAAGAGAAAACACTGTGGATGGCAATCTTCCAGGAACTTCGGAAGCCTTGACTTATCGTGTTTAATTTGTCGCTATCCGTCTGGAACGCTTCCGTCTTCCGAAGTGAAGTACAAAAAATGTCTTGATGTGACATTGACTATTTTTCCAATTATATTTCTTAATTTTTCTTGGTATCCTTTTATTTCGTCCATCTCACTTAATCATTACAGTTTATATCCTCCTAAATGTACATAGCTTCCAACCCCGTACACCTAGAGAGTTCTGTATCGGAGAGAAGCTGGGTTCACATATTATGACAGGTCTTTTATTAGACTACTCTACCCAATCACAGATAAGGTATACTAAATCAAATTTTTTAAAAAATATTTTTAGAACGTGGATCAAATTTTATTTCAGAAACCGCTTCTGTGCACTTTTGCATGATTCCTACGCTGTCAGATTGCGCTATCAATAATGAATCAGTTTGTAAAGTGATTGAAGTAGGAGCAAGTGCCAAAAAAGTCCGAGGTTCCCCGTTAATTTTGCGGGCAGAGTGCTTCCACCGAAGACCAGGCCCGAGATACCACGACCGTAATCCAATACAATTTTTCCCGTTACCTCGAAAAGCGGTAAAGGCTACTCTATTCTCGGCGACGATTATCGGGTGGGCTTTAATAATTAATTTCCTAACGACCTCGTTGAGGTCTCCCGTTTGTCGGCGGAGCTTAAAGATCAGTTTAATCTCGCGACTCTTCTAAAGTTCACCACGCGGGGCGCGTGTTCGCCGCTTTTCTTTCGACTTTCCGCCACGGGGAAACTTTCACCGTTTCGCAGGTCGTGGGTGGGGGGTCGGGTCACTTGACGTTTTAATCACGTTTTCCGGAAAAAATTAGCCGCCACGACGTTACGCCGACTACTTAACGTCCGTTTCGTTTGTCGGTGTACGGATTGTGAGAATTTTCTTGCTCCTGTTACGGCGAACGTTTTGAAAGATTGCTTCCTTTACAACGCGGAAATAAATGCCATAAGAAACTATTTCTTAGTCCGGCTGAATTCAGCGCATTCGAAAACCCGCAGACAGAGCTCGGGATGGAAATTAACAATTTCTACTTTCGCTACCGTCAAAAGTAATCAGATGCTTACGGACATGTACATTGAGACCTTTTTCAAAGAAAAACCAGGCAGTTTCTCTAAAAACGAACGAACTTTTGCAATCATCAATATTTGTGCCTGTAACATCAAGATTGAAGTTCTTGTGAAGTATTCGATACTAACATTAATTCAAGTAAAAGTAACCAGCAATGCATACACAAGTAAAGCAAGTGGTACCCAAGCGCACGCGTGCCCGATAAAGTTTCAAATTTGATTCTCCCGGATACGAAGCTTCAGACGTAAAAACTTTATGCCACTCTAGCTGTGTCAGCCGGTTTCGTGTAGATATTCCAGTTTTGTCTGCACAATTTTTCGAGCTTCCCCTGGGAACATGGTTGAAATTCAGCGTGTTCTGTGTTAGTCGCATACACTGCCTGCCCACACGCGAAATTCCGCCAGGTTCTGTCAAGTGATGTCCACATGATTAAATGATAACCGAACAAACAACTTTGGCAACATTGCAGAGTACTTTACCAAGGCCTTTATACAATGGTGGATAGGAAAAAGTGAGTTTTTCGTGGTCTAGGTTTTGGAAAATTTGAGCTTGAACTTCTGCTGAAAATTAGTATGCCTGTTTGTATGTACTGTTTTGACCATGAAAAGCATGAAGAAATTTATAATAGGTACAAAAAATAAAAGTAGCATAAGCTTTAAAAATGATTGAAAACCTTGCATGCAATCTGACGCATACAAAAGTTCAAAAATACATGCATCACGTCATATATTCGAAAAACAACTCTATATGTCAGATACTTAGAGAACTGCCTCTTTACATCTGTCTCACAAGTCATTGACAAAACAGGAGCGTCAAGAAATCTGAGTAAAAACGCTGAAGCCTCCGACAACGATAAAAGAGGATAGGAAAAGTAGCAAACGATAATATATACCGAACAAAAATCGGTAGGTAGACAGCTATTCTTTACACTAGCATGTGCATATATCCCCTCGGTTCTATCTCGGGCGGTGTTTGCTCGACCGCGTGAGCGCTCTTCTCCATTTATCACCGTTCTAGACGTCGTGTTCGTCTTCACTCGACTCGGTCTACTTCTGGAACGACAATCGCCACTCCCCCGTGAATCGACCTCAACGACTAATTCCCTTTTTCACGATACACTGTGAGAGAGCGTAGGAGAGCGGTCCCGCCGGCAACCGGAAATCGATGCTCATTCGCAGCCACGTGTCACGCGAAGGGAACGACGTCGTTCCCGAGCGCAAAGAGTAGACCTCGCTCCCTTGTGCACCCATCGTCATGGTGTCCTCTTTTTCGTATAGCGAACGAGTTGTTGGGAAGAGATGCTCGTCGGGGGAACAAGCTTGTTGCGAGAGAGGCGTGGGTGTAGGGGGCACGGTGTGTCTGGAGGTGCTTTGGATAGGGTGAGTGGGTGGTAGACGGGACGGGAAAAGGGCGGGCGAAATAATGTGGGTGTTGCCGGAGAGTGGTGCCCGACAAAATTACAATTTGGGGGATGTAATTCCGCCCTGGAGAAATGGCCTGCACATACCGAGGTAGCAGGGGGTGCCACGATGGGCTGGGATGGGGGTGCGAGCAGAGAGAAGGAGCCGGTGTGAAGCCATAGGTGGGTGGCGGCGGGTGCCCAGGAGGACGTAGGTGGGAGAGATTTATCAACAGCTCGTTCCACACTAACTAGACGCCGGAAACTCGAAAGGTATTGCATCAGCGGGGTGATGATAGCGCCGCGACGACTGGCATTAAATTGTATCCGGTCGTTGCAGGAATTTAGTCGCCATTACTGCCTCTATTGCTCGACCGACCTCTCGAGCATACTTAGCCGTCTGTGGCATCGTTCTTGCGTGTCTGCGCCTCTCCGTCGCCTGCACGTCACCATTAAGGGATGGGACTTCACGTGCATGTCTGAAGTTTGGTCAATCGAGCACCAACTTCCGGAGAACGCGTCTGCGGAGTGGTTTACCGATCTCGGCCCGATGAACGGTCGATGCTGTCAAGCCCGAGAATTCAAGTATCCCGGCGTTTCTCTGTTTTTTAAAGGATGCACTCGAGAGTACCGCTTTCATGGACACAGGAGAGATTCCTTTGTTTTCCCGAGCCACGGGTCCTTGAATCTTTGAAAGAAGAACGATGCTTCGACATTGCGGTCGATCCTCGAACTGTATCGGGCCGCTTTCCAGGCTACTGAATGTTTCATGGTGAACTCCTTCACGCTCTCGGTGCGATCCTCGCCGACTTCGGGTGTAGCAGAAGTTAGCTACCTGACGCGACGGAGAATTCATCCGTACACGTCTATACGTGATTAAAACCGTCCGTTGCAACTCCTAAAATTTCCATCGCCACTGCGAACCGTTATTCCTCTTCGCGGAAGCCTCCAGGAAGTGGCACCTGATACTGGCGAAGAGGAGCGGTGGATCACCGTGAATCTTTTATTGTGTCCCATTTCTCCGGGAAAATACGGGGCTGGCTGGAGGAAACGACTTGCAGTGTCTCCGTGAGCTTCACGTGACACACGCGAGTCGCGCACTCAACAAGTCCGTCGACCGACCACCGAGAAAAATCGTTTTCGGCTACTCTTCGTGTTCCCCTTTTCGGTACGCGGCAGCTAATGTTATTTTTGTCCAGGTGCACGTGTCCTAAATCGAATTCGAAGGGTTCGTGACACCGGCTCTCGCCCCGTTGGCCTCTGACAGCGTCATCGGGTGAAGCCAGAGTAATTTATCCATTTGCTCGGGGTTTGATCGGGTCGAGAAAGAGAGAGAGAGAGAGAGACAGCCCTTCGGGTGTTACAACCACCGAACCCAGACAATTTCTCCTCTTCAGACAGCAAGAGCTACTTGTGCTCCTCTGGCTGCCCCCAACCACCCGCGGCACAATCTCCTTAGCTGGTAACGTTTGCTCGAGCCACCCTTCCATCGTTCACCGCTCTTGCCCGCATGAAGCAACAGCCTGTTATAGCTGCACCGTAATTTACATTTACGCTTTGAACAAAACATACCAGCCAATGACGGCATTACTGCGGTCTATGGGATCCAGTAGATCTTCGAGATCTCCAATCCTTTGTCTCTAATTCTTGCCCATTCCCCGTCACGCGCCAAGTCAACCGCGAATGTTTTCATCGTGCTAACTGCTTCATGAACTCCTCACGTGAATTCGATAATGTTGAGCTTTGAGAGGGTAGCCACGGTTTATTTCATGGTTGGAATTTCTTTTATCGTGGTGTTTTACTGTTCGTGGAGGTCAGTTTAGGGGAGACAGCCACGGTTCATCGACAGTAAATCGAACTCCATTGGTGTTGAGCAG
The DNA here is from genome assembly GCA_028455595.1 of Lasioglossum vierecki. Classification (NCBI taxonomy): domain Eukaryota; kingdom Metazoa; phylum Arthropoda; class Insecta; order Hymenoptera; family Halictidae; genus Lasioglossum; species Lasioglossum vierecki. The sequence continues at coordinate 48,686 of JAQQRY010000029.1, read as the reverse complement.
CTTTAGCGATCCTCTAGCGGATTTAGATGCACTATGAGCTATGGTGCGGCTAATAAAATTGTACGTGTCCAGTATGTGATTCGACGGCGATTCCTATATACGGAACGTATTGTTTTAATCAATCCCTTTAATTATAATAGAAGGCAACGTATAAAACTATTGGTTTTATGAATTTCTGACAAAAATTAGTAGGTTTAATTTAAAACAATAAAACCATTTTATACTTTGAATACCGACCGCTATTTTAAAACTAGACAACGGATTTTTATGCATGTATCAAGAACATTTTCATTTTGCATAAAGATCCACGGCCTATTTACAACATCGTCGCAACAGTCAAATGTTCTTGTCATCATTGCTACAAAAAATTAGTTATCCAGAATTAAGGCACACCGTAGATTTGCGACACCGAGAAAACTGTTGTATTACGAAGGCGATTAAAATTATTCTCAACCGTAATCTGTCTCCTAAATCATTCTCATCGAACTTTGCCCGACTGTAGGGTGAAAAAAGAGATAATTGAACAGAAGTTCTCCGACAGGGTGACGGACGAGCAGCCCCCGAGTAATAGGGGATAATTAATCTAGAATCTATTCGGCGTCGGTCGTTCCGTTTGAAACCGGGAACTGATTAATTAACCGGCCGCTTTGTTTACGTAGAGCCGGGACTATTACCGAGTACTTTGCCAGTTAGATTACTTGCACGATGCTCGAGTGACGCGACACGGTTGCAGTTTTCTGTCCGCCGGAGTTAAGGCTGCTTCCGGCAACTCGCCCCCCCTTCTCTCACACTCTTTCTCTCTCTCTCTCTCTCCCGCTGTCAACCCCCTTTGTACAGTGGCGGCAGCGACTGTCAGACGGATTCTGTGAACCGTGAAATTGTTGCTCGGTGTACTGGCGCGGCCGATAAAGCTTTAAATACGAATTAGTGGCACTCCTGCCACGCGAAACCTGGCACCCCACTACGTCATCCCAGACACTCCACGCAGGCAACATCCGAACCCGCGCGCTGTCTGTCCGGTATAATTAGTACTCGGTTACCGGGGACGTTCAAGAGGGACAGTAGATCGGTTACGTCGATACCGTAATTAGTTTTACCCTGAACAGACGTAACTAGGATTTTGTTGAAAATTCGCTGTAACGGGCGGCCGTTGGCCCGTTGCCCGCTGCGATATTTGTCGGCCACGCGAAATGCACGAAAGAAACTAGAGACAGCCAGCCTCGATAATGTACCGTCCCCTAATTACGTATTTGTTCACTTTTTATGCACTATTCGGAGTAAATTACGTACACGGCTGCCAGGTTTTAAGCTGATTGTGCGTCCATTCGGTCGTGGGTGACTGGGCAAATTCGTGAAACAGGAAAAGATGGGGTGAACGTGTTAAATGCTTTTTTTCTTTTAAATAATTCATGAAATCTCTGTTCAATGCCGCTTTTAGACATTGTTTGAATATTTATTGCGTTTTATCGTGGAATTGAAGTGTTGGTAAGAATATGCATAAACGAGAGGGGCATTTTCTTCTTGCCGCAGTTAGTCCTCGATGAAGCTGCCTACCAGAGTATGCTTTCGAAACAAAGATACTTCAGGAATAATCGGCGATAGATAAGTACAGGCTATAAGTGTGATAAAATTGAAATTCTGTTCTTCCTGCAATGGTTGTACGAGTGTAAGTCCGTTTTACTAATCAAGATTGAAATCATGCTACTTATTAAAGGAAGCTTCTTACTTAACCTGTCCTTAATCTTTAGTTAAAATTAATAGCATGTTTAAACATTCGACAGGTTCACTACTAGGGTTTTTTTCTAACTGTCTGCGCAGATATAACTTTCTATTAGATGCAACGTACATATTCCTGTATAGCGTGATTAAAAAACTGTTTAAATAGACAGTAAATGCACTGTAAATGTACAAAAGATTGTCTAATAACATTGTACGCTTACCGCTTCAAAAGGAATTATACAAAGTGTTCATGCTAGTACTGGGCAACTTGTTAAACGCAGTCATCTCAAACAATTTTTTAAGTGTATAAATTGTCTTCTGGTAGCGAACGTATTAATCCTTAGCAGCCGAGGAGCGACTCAGAGTTACCACTGAATAATTGTTGTACCATTATGCACAATATTCTTTACATTGTTATATACGTTGGCATTTAATCAATTATTACACATTTAAGTATTGTATATGGTATTGTATCAATTTCATATCCGTAAAATTAAATAAAAAATCGCACACAATGGAATTATTCTATGTCGAAAGAAATGTTTAATTTTCAAGTTAAAATAGCTTCGACTGCAAATGATTAAGACTATCGGTCTAGAGAGTGAAATGAAGAGAACGATTCTGAATGTTTCTCCTTTAAGAATCTGCGGTTCCGGGCCACCGCGTTTCCCGATCCTCTGCGTTTTAGGGTAATACAGCGGGATCTAAGGAGCATTTTTCATCGAGGTAGCGTTGTTTTTTCCTTGGCCGCTGCTAATTCACACCACCCACATTCCCTCCGGCCCGCTTGTTAGATTGCTCCACTCCCCCGCCAGCTTAATCCCCCAACCCTCGGTCGGCATGGCCGAGGCCGCACTTTGTTCCCTTCCAAGCTGGATGCAATTTTAATCTCGAATTCCGAGAAAATTACCTTGCCGTCAGAGCCGTTTAAGAGGCTACTAGGTGAGATTGCCCCTGCTACCTGTCAGCTGGCTTGACATATACTATATTATGTAGCGAGATCGGCTTCTCCCGTAACTATTTTCGTTTCGCCTAATTTCGTGTCCATTATCATTTATCGCACAAGCGAGTGCGCCGGCGTTTTTCCTCGGCACGAATATTCCTAGTACCGAGGGCTCTTTGTTGATATTAAGAGCATCAGCGCGAAGAGTTGCCTCTTTCGCCCTTAACGAAAAATTTTTCAACAACGGATTAATGGAACGTCTTAGCTTGCATTAAATGATTAACGGCTGATTAGAGATTCGATGATACGTACCCGCCGCCGTGATCCTTCCGGTGAAACTCAACGGTGAGAAGAAACGGATCGAACACTGCTGCAGTTATTAATAATAGTAACAATAACGTCTTTATTGCCACATACATAAATAGATGGACATGGCCGGTGTACAGCGTACAAGCTGGATCACAACCTGATCCTTTACAATAACTACACACGCTTCTTCCATTACCAATACACACGCACCAAAATAAATCTTTTCTAACCATGGCGCAACTCTACTTGCCGCTCTGGAACCGGACGAACAGACATCATTGCTGGGAACTTTATCGAAGGAAGGATAAGCTGGTCTTGGTTGTCACCGCGCGTGTTCTTTTTTATTATCTCATATTCCTTTTGTATTAATTTCAATTGTCCAATCGTGAATTACATAAAGGAACAAGAGTTTAACGCGTTTGTGACAGGAATTACACGCATAAAAATAAGATGATAAGTTTATACAGACACCTCACGTTCCAACTGTCTATTCTGTTATATTCGAAAGCTCAAATGGAAATGATCTTGACTAGCCATCAGTTTCTCCTCGAGGTGTTTTCAGCCCAGCAAGAAGTTACATGGACGCGTGTACTCTTTCATTTTTGTTCTCTCGTTTCTTGGACACAAAGGAACTGCGTATCATTGCCTATTGACTGGGCACGCAAACGTTTGCGCAAACAAACGGAGAGGCGGGGAGCAAAGGGTACGGGATAGGAGTGGATGAGTATAACTATAGGACAGGAGGACACAGGAACGAGATGACGATTCAATGTTACCTACCGGTGATCGGATAGTTCTATTGATATACAAGATATACATCACGGAGTAGCGCTGCGCTGACAATGCTACGTACACACATGGTTGGCAGTTCGAGAGTTGACGTTTCAGATGATATACTAGGCATTTTACGCTGCTAACATAGTGATATACAAATTAAGAGAAACTGTTGATCATCTTTCACTCTTTCGTTTCAATGAAATTCCATAGACTCATAACTCATTTTTTGGTCGAAGTCTATTTTCGAAAGGTAACGTGAGGCACGATCAATTTCAATGAAGATTGACTAAATCTTGGCCTACACTTTTCGTGGTAGCGCGAGGCTACTTTTAAAAGGCTTAAAGCAGAGTAGGTAGTTCTTCGAGTTCTGATTGCCCATGTGTTCATTGAAACGTCAGCTCGCGAGCTTCCTAGAGTACATGGGACTCGTGGCGGGAATCTATTTCCCATTTAGAGTCTCCAGTGTCTTTCGACGAGGCATACGCCGTCGAGGACGCTTGGTTACTCGACGGCGTCCAGGTCCAGCGTTCCGAAAGAGCACAAAAGGGACAGCACTGCGCCGCTCTAGAATGGAAACACCAGCGAAAAGCAGCGAAAGGCCTCGGGCGATCTCGGGGCTTCGACTACTGTACACCTTATTACCTGCTCGGATCTCTACGACTTGCCGCGACAGTTTCCTTTTTGAGGGTCGCATCGCACGAGGACCGTAAGAGTCCACGGGAACCTCTTGGTTCTCGATTAATTCACGTCTAAGCCGCGTCACGGCGTATTAGCAAATCGACTTGTCCGCCAGACAGCTACCTTCGGACCTAGCGAGAAACAGTTTGCCGTTAGCACAGGCACACAACTGATAGATCGTCGTTTCCCTCTGACTCTGGTGGGAAGACGTCCTGGATGAATGCTGCTGCTGCTGCTGTTGCTGCTCTCTTGACGGGTGTCCTTGGCTAGGGCTGGCAGTCTTCAGTCCCTTCATGAACACCGTCTTCGCGTCCAGCCTGATGGCTCCGTGGACACTTTGAAGCTTTAGGTCGGTCAAACACGAGGCCGAGATCTCGTTCGCCCAGGACTCTATCACCACTTGCTGCGGAGCACTGATCTTCAGGGATCTGGTTGCTGACTCAAGCCTGTGAACAGAGAACAAGTTGACCATGTTAGACTTTCTGCTTGTGAGGAAGTATCGAACTAAGTTTCGAAGTACAGTAATGTATCGATATACATATGTGGTAACTTCAGGATCGACACTAGCATATCAGTGAGAGAATGCTAATTCAATTTCAGAGAAGTTTTTCAGACAACTATAAATACGGCAGATATATACGTGAACCCATTAATATCGTCCTATACTATTGCCCGAATGATAGCTTTAAATTTTAAGTGGTATCAGTATAAGAAAAGATTTATGAGCAATCAGTTGCCCAGGCCTGGTCGAGTACATAATGACAAGCATATTGAAATCTTAGTTCGTGTTTTTCTTGGCGTTACTCGCAGAAAGTGTAGAGAAAATGAGAGACCCATTCGCGACTGCGTTCGATGAGGTATGAATAGCAGTATGAGAAGGAGCATCGCAATATCGTGCGACAAAATAATACATCCACTCGTTGCTGCCGAGTGACTCGCAATAATCGATCCTCCTTTCTAAGAAGTGGTGAAATGGCGTCTTCGACCATGCTTCTTTTCCAATACCGCCTATCCCCCCACCGCCAATCTATTGCGTCGAACCCCATCGTCGTGCTCGAGGAATCCTCGGTATTTCATATCTGGCATAAATCCAATCCTATGAATATAATTTTCCGCGCGAGCTAAGTTTTATTGTAATCGTAAATCCGTCTGTAAATTGCCCGACACTATCAATAACCGCGAAAGCAGCGGCGTCGTCCCTGTCGAGCCACCCTCATTCTTCCGAGCATTCGATTTCTGCCGTTCTGATACACCGACTCGCTATTCCAGGATCCCAGGCGATTGCAACTTTCGTTTGCATACCGGGGATGTTGACATTTTCATGGTAACACCGATCGGCGAGTGAAGAAATTGGTTCTCGATAAACGAGTCATATTTCGAGATTGAAAAAAAGAGTAACACTAGCTTTAATCTAATATTTTAATTTCCGACCTTCTTGTTCCTCTATTATATCATGTAGAATTGATTAAGAAAGATTGTACTTGTGGCAAGCTTTCGAAATTAGAATTTACCCTATTTATTTAAAGTATCGCAATATTTAATATCACTTAAGTAATAGAACGGAAAATGGTTCGAAAATTTCTGAATTGTATATTACAGTTGAATGTCTCCTTCATACCCCGCTATCAATACGGCACAGAATCGAAAGAAGCACAGTTCACTTCCTTTAAATATCCCTTCTCGGTTTATTCACGGAAAATCGATATCCGAAGAAAGTTTCGATCCTCGAAAATGGGCCGGTGAATCGAGGCATCATCGCTGCGAAACTCCGGTCCGATTATTTATAGCGAGGGATGCGCGAGGAGAGGCCGATGAACAACTGGAGAACGTACTTTTGAATCGCCCGGTTATTTGTGCACGCTGGTATCTGTGTCTCCATCAGGAATGATTACCGAACAGATAGAGAAAGCAACCGAAAATGTACTGTAGATTTGTTGAACTAGGTCGGGCCTACTTTTAGACGCTGCGGAAATAAATGCGGAACAAAGACACCGGTATCTGTCGAGAGAGTGTGCTGCACCGGTTAAGTTCACTTCGATATTCATGCACGGTAAAATATTCAGTGAATCATTTCAGTCACATGGTACAGGAGGTGAGTGGCGGAATAAAAGGGTGGGGGGAAGGAAAAATAGTTCCTTTGTTTCACGATTACCTGAGACCACGTCCCGATTCCCCTCTGACCAGAGGCGTTTGAACGCTGCCTTGGAAAACTGCACCCCCTTCGCCAGTTACCCTCAGCATTTCTGCTCCCACCACCACTCGCTCCCTGTCCGCTGAGAAGAGAATTCCTCCTCGAGGGTCAGTTATCCGGAAGCCTTTCGACACGCAGTCCACACGATCTTCGCCTGTTAACCAACAAACCACCACTTGCTTCACTGCTTGACAAGGTCGACAAAATTCTTCTAGACAACGAGGTACACTCGCCGGAAAATCTTTGACAAAAATCGCTGACCACATTTGTGAAAAGCGGTCTACATTGCTTCTAACGATATAGATAATCAATAAAATGGTATAATACTCCACCTTAGTTTTTACTATTTAGTAACTTATACTATTAGTAGTAATTGCTGAAGTTCTGCTTTTATAAATTATGAGCTTACATATGGACCACGATGACCTAACACGTATTTCTAACATGAAAAAAGTCTGAAATAAAATCCTCGATAACCCTGTTGTGAAAATTTATTCGGGTTTTAAAGAATATACAGCATTTGAAATTATAGAACATTTTAGGAAATTGTAATCAGAAATCACGAGGCATCGAAGTATATTTCCATACGTCCTCAATTTCGACTACGCGCACTTATATACATACATCGAGAATTCCAAGATATTTTTAGCTTTTGTAATGTTTCTGTAATAGCTCATCCTTGTTCAGCTTGTGGCGGCTACCTTCTACGCTCGAACAAATGGTCGAGACCCTCATCGCTACTATCTGATCAGTCACCGATCTTAATATACAGAGTGTCTCAAAATTCCTTCAACATCCGGAAATGGGAGGTTCCCAGATCATTTGAAGTGACAGTTTCCTTTGCAAAAAAGTCCTCTCTAATTTTGTATAACCATCGGTTTTGTAAAAAAATTGATTCGATCATTATCTTCACCTCAAATATCTCTCTCTCTCTCCTACTTTCTGCTGTTCCTTTTTTGCTGGAACTAGAACACCTTACGGGTTCACGGCGTCATTATATGCATACAGCTCACATTAATCCGTCGATCGATTTCGAATCGTTGCTCAGAGAACACGGGATCGTAATGAACCGTCCGAATTCATTGGATCGCTAAATATTTCAGGAGAAGCTGAAAGGTTCGAAAGGGAATGCTTAAACGTCTCTGAGAATCTCTTGGGACAGTGGGATTTTAGTAAGGACGAAGCCGAATAGCCTCGCGACGTAGAATTCTTTTTTTCTTTCTCTCTCCCTGTCTCTTTTTCTACCACATAAAAGGACGAATTGAACGATATCCATTGTTTCAGCGGTTCTATCTCGGCGAACGGTTTAAAATACCGATCCCCCGTCGACGTTAATACATTGTAACTGAAGTCTTTAACTCGGGAATTGTTACGCGATTCGATTTATAACAGGCGCATGTAACAGTTGTACACTGTTGTGCGTTATCGATATACGAAACCTTTTGTTTTATGTGGCACAAGGACACAGATCTCGCTTTAAAAAAAAAGATACTCGTTTAGTTTGAATGCTTTGCTAACGATTGAGCCTTGACGCAAATGATCGTACTGGAAAAAATGGTGTACCCTAATTTGATGTTTCAGTTTTTTTTTTATACGTTCTACTGAATAAGGTCATAACATATTCTGTGTACATAAATTATCTAGCAGTGTGTAACTTTCGCCGATATCGATATTTCTGGTATTTATGTGTTTCACTAACTCTCATATGTAAGCGCAAAATTGAAATTGACATATTGAAGATATTAGGTCAATGAATTACCAATACTTATTTGTAAGCTCATAATTTAATCAGCAGCAGTGACGGGTTTAACGGTAAGCGGACTAAGCTCACTAGAGAATTTTCTTGTAACTTCTATTTCTAACTTGAGTTTGAAGGCCTCAAAATTTGTACCACTTGGGGCCTCCATTTGACTTGGGTCACCACTGATCAGTAGATAAATATGTTGCAAATGCTCAACTCTATTTTCCAGAGCGATTGCAAGAAAGATTACCTTAAGTTTTGCTAAAAAAATTTCTGATGGAACCACTAACAGTAGCATAAACTAATTGTAAGCTGATCACGCGTTGTGGTCCACCCTGTATATTATATAACTTTTTTAGTAAATAATATTAATTATTATGATTTGATTTAGTAAAAACATAATCAAAATAAGCATTAGCTACTATGAAAATAAGATAATGAAAATATCTTTATTCTCACCGACAGTAAATCGTGCGAGCAATCTGCCATCGTGCGACCTGGCCGAAGCTGTAAAGTTGCTCCACGACTCGAAGATCAGATTCTTTCCTCGCCTGGATCGCAGGCTGGAGGCCACGAGAGCGTCAAGAATAGCGGCCTGACCTCTGAGCTCGATCCCTCCGGGCACCACCTTCAGGGAGCCGATTCCCTCCTGAAAGAAGAGGAAATGACTGACAGGAAATAAACGGGAGCATTCTGTCGGTGCTTTCTGGGTCGACGGGTAGCTCAGTCGATCGTCTATGAAAAATAGAGCCCATAGGCCTCGGTATTAAAATTCGGTCGCTGTGCCGAGTCGCCTCGCTCCCGCTTCCGTTTCCTTTCTCCGTCTCATTCTTTCACTTTAACCATCGGTGATCTCCTATAGCTAACCCTACCCTCGCAGACGTCTAGCTCATTCATTTCCCGTATTTTTAGGGGTTCCACCGCGACGAAATAAATTTTGATGTAGTTTCCGAGCCATGATTCAACAGGACAAAATTAAATACCGCAGGCGGACATTATTGCTGTTTCAGACGGTTGAATAATAAATGCGACGATGAGGTGAACGCAATGGAGTACGGTAGCTGGGATTGTACACCCCCATCGACCCGTTGAAATATTTCTCGTATAATATTGGAACAGTGGCATAGGCAGAATTTTATTTCCAAGTATGGCTCGCCTAGCTAGCCAACGATGGCAGAGAAGAGGGTGGTTGGACGCTCCTCGAGTGTATCGAGCGGAACGAGAAGAACGGCCGTGGGTGTTGCGTCGAGATGAACATAGGCACTCGCAACCATAAATCGTGATTATTAATAATCCAATTCATAGCTAGGAGCAACATTGATCTAATCAAGCTATCTTCTGAGGAAATCATTGTTCACAGTGTTTATGATGTCAAGATTACAAAAGCTGATTGTACATTTGAAGGTCTCGTGCGCAAATTCGTATATTGCATGAATTTTTGTTCATGTGATCACGACCCTAACACCACCAACTCCAAATTGGTAAGCCTCCCTTCTCGGTAAGTTTTTCAAAAATGATATATCTATCGCTAAGGAATACGATTAGATTTCTGGTAAACTTATCGAGATATTGCGATCTCACCGATTTGATGGTGGTTGGGGTTAGGGTCGTAAGGTGGCGGAGAGAATCGCCTCGCAAAAGCAGTTGTACACGAAACCTTTAAGCTCGCACGAACCTTGTTTGTAAATAAGATAAGCGTCCGGAGGCGAGCAACTAATACTGACGCGTACGCTGCCACAGACACACAACTATGGGCAGAATTCAATGCACTAGTATCGGCTAAGGTCTCAGTATATTTCTGTTTAATGTTCTATTTAAAAAACAGAATATAATCCTGGTACATTTTGAACTAACGAAAAATGATTCCTCTTATAGCTGAACAGTTTAGCCCGTCGTATTATGTAATTTCTATATAAATACCTTTTCATATATTCACTAATTTTCTTATGGACTGAGAGCAGACACTTTGTGCGGTCTGCATTATCAGAACCCAATCTCTTCGCCTCCTTTTCTTTCGAGGAACAGCGCCCCACCTTCTTCCCAGAGCCATCCGGCCTTGATCGACCGTTCATTTTTTCCCGCCGGGCCTCGGATAAACGTCGATAACGCGTAGTAATTGCATTTCAAGTATCGACGGTCGGGCTTATCAACCGGGCGGAACCCGAGCAAAACGTCGGCGGTTCGGGCCCGACCTTAAAATCCTATTCGAAATACCTGGTTCCTTTCCCTTGGCATGGCCTGAACCACTGTCTACATTGGTTTCCGATGATTAGTCACTCGATTGGAAGCAATCGCCACGCATATACTGTCCCGTCTCGTCGTTTCCACTTATTATTACGATTGCCCCGGACGAAATGTTGCAGTTGGGTAGACGCCAGACCTCGCCTAGACTACCAGGCATTCGGACCGGCTTACCGGAGTCGGCCCCCCCGAACAACTGCCTTTACGGTTTCCTGGCTCTCCAACGGAGAAACGAACTGCGCCAGCACCGTAAGACGCTTACAAACGATCGAGTTAAACGGCCGATTCATTTTTCCAACATAATTCCCCGCTACGGAACCCGTGATTCTGTTTGGGAGACACGTGTTACCTAACTGCGTTTGCTCGTTCATTCTTGTTGGGCAATTCTGCATGAAAAATGTCTTATTTGAACCATTTGTATTCTGTCAAGTTTCAATTTTTTAACCCTTTGCAGTCGAAGATATTTTAACTTGGAAATGCAACATTACTTCCGACCCAGAATGATTTCACTGTATGTGTTACGAGTCGAGGGCTGGCGGTTTAGACATGGCTCAGATTTGTTCTTGTGAACGGGATTTGTCGTCAACTAGCCGATGCCTGTTTCATCATCGGGTGTCACAGGATAGGTTGTCGTGGACTAGCCGATGTCTGTTTCACCACCAAATAGGAAAAGGGTAGTCGTAGACTAACCGATGCTGTTTCACTACTGGGTCGCCACTAGAAAGGAAATCGTGAATTAGCCGGTGTCTCTTTTACCACCGGGTGTCACAGGATTTCGGTAAGGGCAAGGTATTAAGAAAGGTCAATTGGTCGCCAACACGTGTCTAGGTTGCACTCTGATTTGTCTGTGGTTTTCGTTAACAACTCCTTAACACTAGAACTACCGGACCAGTCAAAATGACTGGTGCAAACTTTTTTCGATTAGAAATATTAAACGTATAAATATGTTTCTTTGAGAAATTTTTTTAGTGAACTTCTCTATTATAGTACATATTTAAATATGGCCTGTACGAAATCTAAATAAATAAAATATTGTCATTATTAGAAGGCAATGTATGCAAACTGCGTTTAGTGCTCGGTAGTTCTAGTGTTAGCAAAGCTCCGGACGCTATTTTTGCAGAAGAAAATGTTGCTTCAAATGATCCCAAGAACCTCCAATTTACAGATATTGAAGGAATTTTGGGACATCCTGTATAAATCCTCATGCAATACTTAAATGTGTAGTAATTGATTAGACACCAACATATATGCCGACGAAAATGTCGGATCAGATCAGGTTACGAGAATTTCGGGATTCCCGAAAATATGTTATTACAGTGGAAGTGTTTATTAAATGATTTGATTTACGTAACACTGAGATCATGTTCGCGACCCTAATGTATTGCACTGATGTTTACATGCATTGTGCGAAACGATCACCGCGTGCCTTTGTGCAAACAAGTAGGCGTGCTCCCATTGTTCCAGTGAATATTGGCAAGTTCATTGCTAACACTAACAGTCGATTCATTGATGTTTGTCGTCAACTATTGTCGGCCAGCATAGAGCCATCAACAATCACATCAATATTCTACTGTTATCAATACAAAGCATAAACAGCGTAGAGACAAACAAATAATTTTCAATGAAAATGTGGATATCATTCTCTAAGAATTTCTAATTAGATAGGTAATATGCAAAACGCTGCATTCAGATGCGCAAATGAGATCCCACCTTTAGGTTGTGAGCTTAACAAAGTTAAGCTATCATATTTGATGTAAACACTGTTTCCTCGCATATCATCCCGAATATTATCATGAGATTTGACGAATTAATTATATAATTTTCTTCCTAACTGTTGAATGAAGGTCTTTCAATTAATTAATTTTTCGACAATTAACGTGGAAATGTAGACTAATGAAATTTTACTTAAATAACTGAAACAGAACAAAACGAAATAATCGATTGAATTTTGTACATTTACGTACTATACACATAAAGAAAATTAAACACGAATTAATTAGATGATGTCGATGATTAATTAGATGACACACTTATTATAAAAATCAATAGCATTTCCCAATTGATTTACATGTCTTCTCATTACGTAGTATTCATTGGATTCTTCGCTCCTATTTATATTTTGAAATGTTTTCAGAGCTTAAATCGTTTCATGTTTTCATTATTTAACAAAATGCTACTGTCCGACATGAGCTGAACTAGGTGGCTTAATTTTCAAACAATTTGATCGCCTGGTTTCAAATAAATAATTCAACAGTTACTCGAAGGAAAGGCCGGTTCCTTTAATCCACGTTTAAGATCTTTTTCGGTTAGGGTCAATTTGAAGCGTTCAATGAACGGTTCGATTTTTCGGTTCGAGTAGTAGTAGTAGTTCGATCATTAATCAATCGAAACAGTGGTGCCGGCATTTGCCAAGGGCGGTCGAAAGTTGCATGACGTCTTTCAATTTTTAGTTCCAGTTCGCCTTTCGAGCGTACGACCAACCTAAAAAGCAGCGGGCTGCTATGGCCCTCTCGACGCCATTGGGGTTTACGATTACGGTTAAGTACAGGGCAAAGAGATCGTATCGTTTTCCGAACGATTTAGCTAATCGAGTGGCACCGCGATGGAAGGCAAACGCGGCCGCAGCTATGCGCGCTCCCCGGACCAACGCCGGCACTTCCGGCTGCGGGAATTTAAACAAGGATCAAGCGCCGCACCCGCCAAAGACTCTCTCGGCTTTTTCTGATAATGGCCACGATTGTTTCAATTTGCAGCCCCGTACGGAAACTTCATTCGACGCGCCTGGAATTGTGGAACAGAATTCCGGGCTGCACGAAAGCGGTTCTTTCTTAAATGGCGTGTTGCCGATACAATCGCCTTAAAGAACTTGAAAACGCGCTTGTTTAGTTCAGAGTGTCAGAGCTAACTTCCGCGGCGTCGTAAATCACGAGCACTGGATAGGGTAAATGTGCCACATTTCAGCTCCCACACAGTAGATTGCGAATCTTTATAGGTTTATGGCTACTAAAATGAATTTAATACAATTTTTATTAATTTCTGATCTATAAAGGCTATCACCACTGAAAATAAGATTTCATTTGTACCCACATTCTAAAAATTTGCCTATGAAACATAAAAATTGTCTTTTTTCAAAATAAACATCTTACTTACTTATGTACAAATATTTTATGTATTTCTCCGAAGGCATCAACATATATGCACCCATATTTATGAAAGTGGTCTAAATCAAAATTTTTAAAAAAATTTATAAAAAACGAGTTCATCACTTATTTCACACCATTATTTTAAACTAATTATATGAAATTTAGTTAGTGTTAATATCGTTTTCCTTTACATATCTCGAAACAAGAAATATATTAGTTAGACCACTTTTATAATTGTGGGCACACATAAGGTGGTTTGTTTAAGCGACTTTTTCGAATATCTTTACAATTTTCAGTACGATCAATATGACTATTATTTATAATTACTTATAATTTAATATGATTGCGTTTTTCATGAGTGAAATAGTACATTTATCATTAAAAAGATAATATTGTTTTCAAGTTTCAGCGGGATATATGAAATATGTCGGCGTGCATTTGATAAGATCAGTCTATATAGTTATGGGAGAAATTATTATCAAGACAGAAGTCGATTCGAGTTCGTGCGATGGTAGCAGAACGTTCGATTGAAATCCAAGCAATCGGAGTCGCGAAAATTAACGACCGGATATCCGACAGCCGACCAATTCAGTCGAACTTTTGCTTATCGCCGAACAAAATTAGGTCGGAATCGAATCCAATCGGCGGGATGGCGAGCTTCAATTCGAAACGACGTTATTCTCTGAAGCTTTCCTGCATTATTTCGTGTCCCCTGTTTACTCACGGATTTATTGTTCGTGTCCAGTTAAAAGGACCGCTTAGAAACTCGAGCGTAGATGCAATCTCGTTTGCTTGCTAGCTACTGAAATATGTAGCAACGGTCGAATAAAGAACATCGTAAGGCGAACAAACATTTTTCCATTATTCTGTAGCTGATTTATGTTGCTGCTTTATATAGAAACCATAGTGTATCACATATCTATACACGTACAGATACTGCCACATTTAGTATTAACTTCATTCCACTAAAATCGGACTCATTATTCGTTTCTCAAAACTGTTTAGCGAAATAATAGGTTCCATTTATCGATTTTATATTATTTCTGCAAGAAAGTGACGTTAATAAAGATATTCTGTAATAACGACTTCCTTATGTCCTTCTATCTCATAATTTATATCTCCTGGCAGTTTTTTAGATAGCTCACTTAAAAATCTTAAAAACTGCCACGCCTATATTGAACATACTAATTAAGAAAAAATTGCATATTTATATATTAAAATATATAGATATTGAATATGGTGTTGGCATCAACAAGTTTGGGGAAAAATTTCAGAGTGCAAAGGGTTAAGTAGTCTTTCGCTATTTGTCGAGTTCGACAGGATGATAAAATAGAATAAGGGATGAATAGTATTTCCTAGCATGATCAAAAATCGTTTAGCGATTCATGAGCACAATGATTCAAGATCGTGAGAGCCGAATTGATATTTGCGTTATGGCGTTCGAAATTCTTAGGTTTTCGAAGTCCCTATTGGACGAGGCAGTGCTCATGAGGCTCGAGCGCCGTGTGGAACGTAATGAAATCCAAATAACACCCCTCGCACGCGTATATCATCATAACGACGCCCTCGGACGACGCTGCTCGGCTGCTCGTCGCCCATAAATTAATACAAAGAGCGTTATTTACAGGGTTCGGAAGGTAGTCTCGCTTTCACGACCCCTTTGCGAGCAAGCCAATCGAGAGGCGTTGCTCGTTTTCTTCTCCGAAATCGATCGTTAACATATTACCGCTTGATTGAATTCTTATTAATGCCCTCAGCCGTGATTCTCCCCTTTCTCGTCACAAATTATAATTATAACTATAATTACCCACCTTATCGTTGCCCACAATTCTCTGTCACTCCTATTCCGGTTTAGCTGTCTTTGAATTTTCATACTGAGCTTTTGGGTTTTTGTATAAAATAAAACTTTTTTGAAAAAATTTTTTCTTAATTTTTCTAGTTATTCATACGTGTACATGATATGGTAATAATTTCTTTTTAATTTTTTGAAGTTTGTAGGAGGATTTTATTGATTCCTTGAATATACATAGATACTTAATAAACTGCGGTTGTACCTGTGTCGATGACATAGGCAGTGATAGTCGAATGGTACATTTTTTTCCAAAAAGCCTTCTCGCAATCATAATTTTTGTCGAAAAAGAACTTATTTACAAAATTTCAACCAATTCTATAATGGCCTAACATTTAAAAGTCTACTAGATTAATGGCTCGATCATGTTTACATATTTTAGTATACGTTCTATTTTGAGAATTATTCTCAGACGTGACAAATACGACGATTCACAAAAGAGTGTTTACGTAAAGAAATGCATCACGTTAAGCTTTGCAACAACATCTAGCAAGAGAGAACTTTTCGAATTCACACGACAGAACTCGTAGGAAGAGTCTATAGTTTCAAGACTCCTGCGAAGTTTAAAGACGAACTTGGTTTCTGTGAATAAGTAAAGTCAGCTTTGGAAGTTGGTTAGATTGTTGTAATAATCGTAACTGTCGAATGGAAGAATATACATAGTAGATCATACGATAATGAGAATGAGTACACAAGAAATAATCGAAGTTAATTAAGTCCAATTAATTTTACAGTTCGTTTTTAAATGCTTGTTGTAATCATAATTTTTATTAAATTTCATTAATATCGACGTTTTCGGCACTGCTAAACATTTAGAAAATAATGTAGATGCATTAAATACTGACATGACAATTCATTTTTTACCAAACGAACTGCCAGATTGGCAGACCGGACTACTGTGCACTCGGGTGAATTCAATATACTCTTGGCGAAAAAAAGTTTTGGAATTTTTTCACGTTGACTTTGTATTTTCTTTGCAGATAGTTATAGAATATATAAAAATGTACACTTACGATTCACTATAATGGAAAAGCCAAGTTTTTCAAAAATGCAGAATTTTCAAGCTCACTGCGGCACGTTTTCTCGTTATTCGTTCGTGCTAAAATTTTGCATATATTATTTTTTTTAGATATTTTCACAATCATAGTGGGAGTCTGGAAAAAATTTCGTGAGTCAAAAAATAAGGTTCACCCTCCTGTGCACCCCCGCGTAAGCATTTCGATGTTTCCCCCGATCCAACGACCAGCGAATCTGATCAGCTCAAGACCCTTGTCTACCCACTGCTCGAGCCCCAATAAAACAATCTCGATTCGTTCGCATCTAAATTCCAGGGTCGTCCGGCGAGCATACGTCAACATCGAGATTACCGTCGTAGCTGTTGAAGTGAGACGCAAACGGAACGCGCGTCTCTTCGAGGATGGAGAGAGAGACACGCGTCGAAGTGGCAGAGCATTCAGACGTGCGCGCGAGCACGGGCATGAACCTAAACCACACTGGTAATCATACGTACATATATAGACAGATGGTACGTACACCACGTTAATGCACCTCACGTAATTATCCCGAGCTGGACAGGAGTCGCCTAACTTCTGCCCCGAGTAATCCGACTCGTGGCCCTGTCACCACCTACAACCCCCTCCGTGTCATCAGCCTCGCGCCCCCATCTCTTCTCTCTCCAAAAGGCCGTCCCGAGATCAAGCTTCGCGACGCAGCGACATTGCAATTTCGTGTTATTTTATGTCGCGTCCAGCGCAAGGATTAAATCGCGGAGTGTACTCGTGGCTCGGCCCCGTCCTGATATCTGGCGAGGATTTAGTAACGTCCGGTATGATTTCGTGGTTGGAACAAGGCAATACGGCTCCCTGGTGGCGTCGATGCCCGCCTGTGTCGAGGATTAGTTCGTTCCGTTTCGTTGTCGCCGACGAAAACGGAATAAAAAGCCCCCGACTCTCTCATGCTGTCGCGCACGCGAAACGTTGTTAGCCACGACACTTGGCCAGCTTGATCTGCTCTGGACAGAAAGAGTGTCCACTGCTCGAGGTGTCACCGAAATACACGAATTCGAGAATCTAGTTGGTTACGTTCTGATTGTTTCCGCGAGTTAGGAACACCTCGTGAGAGGTCAGTGTAAATATGTTAGAATAATTTATTACGAAGGGAATTAAGCGTTAAGCCCCGCTCCGTAAGTGTATCTATCATGTACGAATGGAGACGATAATACTGGTTATCCCGCGTAAAGTGTTACAAGCTGGTTTTACCGAAACCATTGCAGACGTTCCCTTGAAAATTTGATGCGTTAAGTGGATCAGACGAGGTTTACGTTTTATAATTTGTGAGAGTGAGTTCCCCAGACGTAGACGGGCTGCAATTCTCAATTTTGTAAATTCTATGTACATTACTTCGCATTGTGATATTTTATTAACAATGATCTTGCATAGTAACAGCGAATAGATTTAGATTCAGGTAATGAACATTGAATTTTTCATGGAAGCGCGGATCGATTCTCGGCGATTTTTATTACGGCCATCGGAAAACTAATTGGCCATCTATTGATAAGTCAATCGCAGCATTCAAGTCTGAAATGCATCAAGTAGGCTGTTCTCGCTTCTCCTCTCTCTCTCTCTCTCTCTCTTGGCCTCTCCTTTCAATCTTCCTAGATTATAGGAGTCGCGTGCGCGCGCGTGCGACTGTATCGATGAAGAAAGAAAACGCGAGAGATAGCCCGGAGAAAAGGGTCGAGTTTTATAATGAGCGGTCTTTGCTGGATCACTTTCTTAAGGTAACGAGCGGACGGGTAACCGATACATAGCTGCGATGACTGTTTGTTGTTCGTCTTTATTTGAAGCAATACATGCATACGATGTCCCATATACACGCACGTGTATATGAATACACTTCTGCGTTCATATATCGGTATATATATATATGTATATATGTAACTATATATGTATATATGTAAATATATATGTATATACATATATATAAATATGTATATAAATGTACGTACATAAACTATTTTTTACACTAATGGGAACAATTCTTTATATAATTTACAAAGAAGATGCCAGGAGACGGGACGCCCTAAGGGCATCATTAATGCCGGTACAGTCTCGGTCCTGGCGTCCTCCTTTATAATGCTCCAGCCTTTCCAGGTGTCTCGTTTTCCCCTTCGCCTCGGCCTCTTCGGTTTCCGTTGCCGGCCTTGCCACTTTCTTCTTTCCTCGATATAATCATTTATTGTAGGTATTCTTCGCTCTCTAATTAATCTCTGCCTCGAAGGTACCAATCCCAGAGTCGCGAAGACAGACGATGGTCCTACTCCTCTCTCGACCGGGTTACCGTCGAGCACGGCGTCCTTTTCCGGAGGATTAAAAATGATCCAGAGAAAGACCGTCCCCGATGATGGCGCGCCAGGCAAAAGAAGGAGAAGATACCTACGGTTTAAACGAGCAACGAACGAGACACGTTCGCTCTGCGGAAACCGCGGATAGCACGTGGATGCGTACACCTTCCGAGCTCGTGCAGCTTCGTGACTTTGTCACGGTGCACGGGACGCGCGTTGTTTACAATTTTTTAATAACCCGACTTTTTGCCTGCTAGCTCCTTTGATCCCATGCTCCTGCCACTGCACACACTCGCACGCCCCGCTAATTACAGTATTTCGAAAGGGTTAATGAATTTTCCCGGTTAATTTACCCCTCGATGCAACGCGCATGGTTTAATTCGCGATGCGACGATGATACACCGAGAGCATTAAGCCGGAAATAGCTTTGTGTTTCGTTTCTTCTCAGAGCTTCTTCATTCATACTCGTGGAAATTATACAGGAAATTCAATCATTGTATTATTATGGACTCTCGCAAGGTTTTACCTGCTATGTTTGCGTGCTTGAAACGTATGACTTAAGTGAGATTTTTTAGAAGACGCGACAATATGTTTAAATTACGAGTGATTAAGCAAAGTTGTGTGTGCTTATTAATTATTCTTTCGAAGTCAGATTTATGAAGGCATTGAAAAGGCAATAATCAATTAAAATAGAATATATATATATATATATATATATATATATATATATATATACACATAAAGAAATGCATGAAATATGCTCTCGTTAATCATACATTTTATATTCTTATTTCAGCTACGTTGCCCCATGAAAAAAATTGAGTACATTTAGAATCAATAAATTAAGATAACTTACATGCTAACAGATAATTGTGAATTCATTTACGAGTCATTTAAAAAAAGTAATTGTCAGAATGTTTAAAATTGTTGTAGTTGTGGAACCATACACTTAACACTATGGAATGCTCTTGTTCATCAAATATATAAATTCTTGTACTTTCTATTCTGATTTTAGGTGATTGAGCGCGATAAATATAACGCAATGTAATTATCTATTCGGAAAGTATTCAAAGAAGAGTAAAAAAGAATTTTCGGAAAACGTTCAACAAGTTTTTAAAGGAAAAAACTATATAAACAAAATATACTTTGTAAGATAATTTCTTTTTAAGTTTTCTATTTTCTGCACAGTTAATTTCTTCCTGAGTTTATTGAAAAGATTTAAGTTTTATTCTTAGTGACCTCGCAGTATCATGTACGCCTAAAAATACCACGGTGTTGTTCCAGTATTAAACACAATTCTATTGCGCCGCGCCGGTCACCGGTACTGCGACGGTGAACCCAGCGGCATTCAACGCGTTAAAATCGCGAGCGCGCGCATTTAGCGTGTAGTCTAACATTGTTGTGTCTACTGCGCACGAGTATGTCCTAAAGTTAGACAAAAGTGTCGTCAATACGAAAAACGATCAACGGAAAACACTGTATAGAAACACGAATGGGGATTCATCTGAAAATCTCCGTAATCGATAAACTCGTGCGTTCGTTGTTTGACCTGGTTTGACCGAGCAACAACTATGGCACCGGTGTGTGCTCAAAATTCATGGCGGCGTGCCAGGTATATTGCACTTGCACTTGCCGGCCGACCGCTATAATAGATATCCATTAATACTAACACACCGCTTGTGTTTAATGTATACAGGGTGGACCGGCCATTTCTCACGCATTTATTGCCCGGTGCGGCAACTTTTCCGATGAATCAAAATCGATCCGACTAGTCCATTGACCTTAAGCTCAGACCGTCGACGAATTACCTTTCGTTCATTGGTGGTTCATTGTTTCGGGTGACTTCAATCCGTTTCCACGACGCGACGTTCTCGCAAACCGCTGCCAACGCCACGCTCAAACACTCGGACGTTATGCAAATTTTTATTTTCTGTTTGTGAATTCTCGATCCCGCGAACAAACGGTTGTTGCGCGATCGACTAAATTGGTGGTCACATGCCATAGCTAGAAATACGGCTTTATTGTGCGCGTACTTGCGTGTGCGCCTGCGCTTGTCCGTGCCTACACTGGATTAATTTTTTTTCTGTACCCGGTACGTTGCCCATGTAAATGCCATATTTCTTCGAGCGCGCAAATTTTAATCATTTATTTAATCCGCAGGCGCGGATTTGGGATTTTTGTCGACACTTTTTCTATTAACCGGAGTTATTGATTCACTGTGGCATGACGTAACGTGTGCTTTTATGTTCGACGACAAAATACGTGCAGCGCTAGTACACGGAACAAATGCATTTTTCCTTCATTGTTTTTCATTACGGTTGAATTGTCCGCATTGTAAGAGCAAAATGTTATCCATGACGGAACGTTTGGGCGTAAGTTCGATTAAACAGTGCTGATTTTTTGGAAGCTTCTACACTCCGCGATAAAAATATGGCGCACCTAATTTGTTTAATAATCAGTGTAAAAAATTGAAAAAACTTAATTTTTGACGTACACAAATAAGAAGATATTATCGCGACAAAATGATTTACACATACACATGTGTATCCTACAATAATATTTGTGTTCGACTTGCATGTCGAAGTATATTAATGTACTATTATTTTCATCGAAATTATTACAGTTTAATTGTCATAATTAGACTGCGGATTGTATGCATTTATGACAAAAGTGGATAGTTGCAATTTAGAACAGTGGACAGATTTAAACACTTTAAGCCCGTCATTGTATCAGTTCCAGCTTATGAACATTGTCGAAGAATGAAAGAAATTTTTACTTGGCCCGTGTTCGTTGCAGTTGATGCAAACAATTTGTATTTTGCATAAAGTTCCGCAGTCTAGTTACGATTGTTCGAGAGTGGGAGATTTAGTGTCTCATTAATGTTCTCATACAATAAGTTTAGAAAATAATATATTACTAATAATAACGCTTAAAATGGTTGGTTATACAGTCACCCTATTCAATGTTTATAATGCGCAACAGAACGAGAGGAATTAACAACGATACATACACAGAGGAGAAATATTCGGAGGTGATGTCATGGGACTTCACCTTGACACATTTGCGGCGTATACATATGTATGTATAGTTTGTCGCGTATTATGCGGCTGCCGAGCAATATGTATGTATTTCGTACACGTACATACATAGGTAGGCAATGTATACAGGTGAATTCCGTATAGATAGGAGGGTTATAGGGGTCGCTTCCGTGAACGATATTAGGTAGGTGGGGCATCTGTTCCGTAAGGGCTGTATACGGTAAGCCGTTAGTGCCAATATAATATCTGTATACTGTGCCGTCCGACATAACGTTTCAGGTTGTATTATGTATTGTTCGTAATCGAAGATCTCGTAAGACCTTCCGATCCGTGCGAGATATTGGAAACGCAGCTAGTTATGAATTTCGTTCTACCCGACGAACTTTACGATAGAGTTCGCGCAGTAAATTCTGTTTCGAGCGACGCGAAGATCCGCGACGTAAGGGAACGAAATTTTATGACTGAATCGGTAGGAAGCACGAGGGCGAAAGGAACGATGGCGGGATAAAGAAAACCGCTGGCACGATAAACTTTAACTACCGAATCATTTGATTACACCACCGCAAAATAGGAACCAGCACGGCTCGAAGAAATTTTTCATCCGTCCGAATGCTCCGGCTCTGAATTTTCATTCCATTCGCGGATTAAAATATTGTCCGCTATTTTTTCCTGCGTTGTTTCTCGCGGAGCCGTAAATATGGATGATATACCGCGCCGAAATTGAAATCCTGGATAGAAAACTATCGCGACGTTCAAATTTAACTGTTGAATTATTTGAACGCCAGACACGAATATTGTGGACTTTAGAAATCCTTCGTTGATATTAAATTTAAAATTTTTTTTACTTTTTTCGCTAAGATTTTTTTTTCATCGCTGGACTGGTTTGCAGAACAACTGGATTGAAATAGAAATTCATTTTTTTTTCATAATATGTTTAACAGGTTGAAAATAATATAACAGTATCTTTAAATTTTTCATGTAATTATTTTTGTAGTAAATGCATAAAATTCGCTGTTTTGATGGAGAAGAAAACTATTGACAGTACAAACATTTCCAAATGTTTATATCGAAAATTAGGGGATTCTATTCTATCTAAAACAGACGGTGACCATTTTTCATCTAACCCAAGGGGCCTATAAGATTATGAATGAATAAGGGTGCAGAAGGTAGAACGACGTACACATTCGGCTTTCGAATTAGGTCATCGTGTAGATACCGCGAGCAATAAGAAACCGTTCTACGTGTGCAACCATTTATCTATGAATCCTCAATTCCGTTCGTGCATTAAATACACCCACGGTACTCGTTACGTTAAGTACAGACAATGATTCCGTGAACCGGGGAGATCTCGTCGAATCCCACTAGTCGTTAATAACAAATACTCGGCTCTCAATTAATTTAACTGGCAGAAAAGTTTCCCGCGTCCGACGACGCTTGGCCGCGCGCGGCAAGTTCCTAACCCGAAGAGAACGATTTAATTTCTCGGAGATCTTGCTCGCGATGGGATCGAGCAAATCCGGCGGGATTCGCGATACCATGGTAAAGAGAGCTTCGCGAAAGGAGAGGTCGAGACTCTCTCATCAAATATGAATAGGTGGAAAAGAATGGTGGATCAAGCTGTAGGGAGGGGAAGGGGATAGACGGGATGGTGCGGAGGGCATAAAATATTTCCCAGGTCTCGCGAGTGCAACGCGCTTTCGCTCGGATAAGACGAGCGGGAAACTTCTGAATGGATATCAACCGCGCGTCTTGAGATACTCTGGACCCACGACTACATGCTTGGCTACCTTGCATCCCATTGTCATTTCTAACGACGCGATTTTTCGAAGTTGTTCAATTCTTGGCCCCTTAAACCCTCTCCATTTTGTCTCGGCTGCATTGATTCCATAGCTTCGATGGCGCAACCTGTCGCTCACTCGACACTTAACCACTTAAATGGTTTACCGTGTAGTAGAGTATACTCCAATCTTACATCATATACAGTAGCGGTTAAAACTTTAAGACGCTCTAAAACACACGATAACTATTTAACATTTTGCTATACGATTTTAATTTTTTTTTGGAAAGCTAGAGCATTTATTTTACTACAGGACGTGCAATGAAATTTAAAAAAAATGTAATTGATCGGAATTGTAGACAAAATACTAAAAGTTGCATTTTCAACTTCTTTTATGTGGGTCTACATTGAATACTTAAAAAATACGTTTTGTCGGTCACCACCGGGTGTCAAGATTTCGGTAAGGGTAAGGTATTATAAAGGTCGGCTCTAGTAACTCTTTAAAGATTTGTACAGATACCTCGAGCGGTAAAGGTTCATCGAATTGGGATAATTGCTGGTTATTGGAGTTCTAAATGGATATGAAAAATGAGACACTAAAAGGTAGAATTTATTGAAGAATAGATTTACGTGGGATACACTTGTTATTGTATCGTGTAATTTGGGGAAGCTAATTCCTGAGCTATCGGTTTCGGTGCACAGAGAAATGCAGGGGTAGTGTAACTGACTTGCCTTTAAGAACCGCTTTTTGAAGCAGAATATGATTGAAAGGGAATAAGGCCCTATATCACGGGACGCGTACAGGTTCGTATTCAGTCTAAGACCAAGACCGAAATGGATCACTTAGAGTCCTTCATATAGTGGAAATTGTTTACAAAAACGGCAGTGAGGGTAATGGAAAATTTGGAAGACGTTACTAAGATTTACAACTGCATGTACTTTTCCCATAAGGGGAAAGCTATTTATTTGGACCTGTGAGCTGGACCTCCTACATGAACACGTGGTTCCAAGAAGGGAGTAAAGAGTCACGTAGGCGAAGCCTCCGTACGTAACAATACTTATACACGCGGCTACAGATAACGTGCCGTGTTCCAAGGCTACTTCCTTTAGCAGGTAATGCTTGTGGGCAAAGTGCTATAGTCTGATGAGAAGTCGCAGAAGCCATGCAGCAGTAAGTGTTAGAGGGGAAAAGGGGAGTTGTCGTTGTATCTCGTTCTGTATAAATATTAATAGTAATAGATATTTCATTTTATTGCACGCTCATTTTTACTTTACTCTTATTATTTTAAATAGTGCTAACTCATATTGTCAATTATAATTTAGAAATATATAGTTAAATTTTAATGAAGATGTTGATAATAGGAAATCTTTGTATTTATTTAAAATACTCCACATTCTCAACATATGTTCATAATATAAATAACAACATGTGCGGTATTTTATTTATCGTATAATTTTTCATTGCGTTGACGAACGATTCAGGTAGAGTGAATATCGAGCCAAACGTTCTTCCTTTAGGAAGGCGTGTCAAATATTTTCGTATAAAATCTGTTTTTGTTTCTATGGAGTTATTTCAAGCATAAATGCAACGAAAACCAAGCGCAGAAATTGCTTTGACGTTATCCGTGCGGTTGATGTGATACATGTGTGGTAATAAGTATATTTGAAAAGTGAATTGAATCATGCGTTGTATATAATGCTGGGTATTTTGTAGCAGACGTTAAACCTCCGAGGCGTAATAGGCTAAGCCGATGATTGGTCCGCGGGAAATATAAACATTTATACTCTGCTCACGTAATAACAAGATCCCAGCCATGATCAGAATATTCAAATCGTTTAAACCGTGCTATTCCCGCAGATCGTCCGATTTTTCGCTAGCCGAGACGGGTAATCCCGATTGCCCGTTCTATTTACGACTCGCGGATAGGTAAGCGACAGGCATTACTCACGTTGCGTTTACAAGAATCGCTCAGGGAAACGGCATCAGCGGGCAAGGAACATGTCCGAGTTGCAGAGACGGTGAGAGGAAGTGAACAGAGAGAAGAGGAGACGAAGAAATCGGCACGAGCACAGAGATAGCGGGATGGTTCGGTTGCCGGCAAGAAGAACGACACGAGAAGTGGCGGAGGGTCTTACATTTCCCACGGGGTATCCACGTTGCTCGCAGACTCTTTACTTACGGATTGATACTCAATTTCCAGCGAGTTTAGCCCCTATCGAGGGATCGTTGTGCCTGATCGCAGGGCTCCTTTCGATTTCAAATAAATTCGATAATGGCGGATATAAGCGGGTTCAATGCTATCGAGGAGGGATATAGAAAGGATTTCTCTATCGTCTTTACCTTAATCGACAGGGTTAAGGCCGGAGCGCGGGTGCTGCCTGGCTTGTCGGTGGATCCGGCCGATGTGCCAGTATCAACGATTTACGGGAAATCGGCCACGAACTCGTTGTCGCGAGCAGCCGCGCGGATTTTTTGATTGAATCTTCCTGCGCGAGTGGTGTGGAGCTATTAGCTTGTTTTATATGAAAGGTTCGATTCGTAACCTCAACTTTGAACGAACATTACTTTTATCGAAATAAATTTCGTTGATTTCGATCGAAATAACAAAAATCATCTGAGTAACTAGTGTTCCGAAAATCGGCTACCCATCCCACTGGCAACGCGATAGTAACCGATTCTGCGTCTTCGACTCTCTGAGCATGAGTTGTCCAGACCTTATTCAGATTGTAATAAAGAAATTTTTTCAATATCATTGTGAATGGTTAGACAAGACATCCATGCAGCAACGTATTTTACATGAATCTTATTGTAAGTTTTAAATATCTCGGGCAATCAATTGCTCAAGCGTGAACTGAAGCTACGTTATTACAACGTCCAGAGAAGATAAAGTTCCATGGAAAGACAATGTTGAAACGACGACCACCAATAAAGGTTCGAAAGAATGAACCGCACCAGGTTGTCTAAGGACAAAGCAAGAACGATCGATGCAGAAAAAATCGGACCACGGGTGGTGGTTTGAGTGGGCGCATCGGGTTCGAAAACCGTTCAGCGTGTGAATGAATGTACGGCCGCGTTAATTACACCCGCGTCGAATTACGGCCGCGGCATTCGCGCACAGCCGCGATAAATCCGCGGGGGAGCGCAGGGCCAAAAGGTTACGCTTGCTCGCGGCGATATTACTCAACGCCGTTAAATATCGCGTTACCCGCGGCCGGATTTTGGCAATAACGATAATGAAACAACGAACACCGGTGTGACCGGCTTTTTCTAACGACCGCTCTCTCCCTCGCTCGCTTGCTCGTTTTCTACGCTTGTTATCAACCCGTGCCCGTTGTAACGAGCCCTCGCGGCCCATCCCGAAAAAGTTAATTATAACCGTGCCACGAATTAAGCACCCCACATCACCCGACGGGAAGACGAACGAAGTGCAAATTACGATCTTCTCCGAGGGGGAGGGTGAGTGATATCTCTCCAACGATTTCAGCAATTACAGGGAATTATATTAAACATCTTGTCGACATCGCGTTATCGCCGCTTCTTCCTCGTTTCTGCGTATCTTCCCGCCGACAACCGAGAACACCGAATCTTCTTGCTCGGCCCCAACTGTTCTCGCGATCTTGATCCCAACGTTCTGCACCAGAGGCCTGCTTTGTTACGCGTATCCCTGGAAACTCGCGCGAAACTAATTCAGTGCCACGAGACACGAGTCGATATTAATGAGAGTGGTTACACGCAAACTGTGAACTCGAGTTACCGTTCCCGATCAGGAACGTTTCCGGTAATATCGACGGAATTTCTGTTTATAAATTCGATTAGCGAATGCGCACTGCTTGAGGAATAGACGAAGATGACGTCGTGGTGAGGGTGCGAGGGTGTGGAATGCCTCGGAGACGGTATTATTTCGTATTGCAATGGTACGTCCAAATGTAACTAGTCGGGCGCATGGATCGTTCATAGGTAAGACGGTTTTGCTCGCTCTGTTAGAAATTGTATAGCATCGAATTAAAAGTTCAAAAAATATTTTGAACTTGTTAGGCATACTACGGTGTGTGCATTTTAATTCGACTCGTTAAAATATCTCGGGAAAGACTGCAAGTATTTAATATATTTTGAATAATTTGATTCGATTGTGGGTTTCACAAATAGTTAAAAAATGTAGCACCTCGTTGAATTTATTTGAAATTCATTTTGAATATATTTTGAAATGCTGCAATATTATAAATTACAAAATACAATTACAAAAGTTATTTCGTGAAAAAGAGGATATAAAGAGGTGTAAATATTTTGCTGTATTTTTGAATTCATAATATTGTAGCATCTTTTGAAATAAATTTAAAGAGGTGCTACGCAATGATTACCTATTAATCCTCACTACTTGTTAAATCCACATAATTGTTGTTACAGTTATAATAATTTCATTTTTATTTCGACGTAATTCCCGGAATCAAAATAGGTATACTTTATGGTACACGTGTTTGTACATTGACGTCACTGTTCTTGACAATGCAACAATTCGCCCCGTTCCAGTACGAGATTGTTACAACCTCAATTTCAGATCAATTAAAATCATTGAAGCCATCTACTGGAAAAGATGTTTCGCAGTATTAGTTCCAAGTGGATAAATAGTTCTCCAGTGCAACAAGCGTGCGTTTATAATTAATGCAATATCTGTAGCATATAAAAATCGATCGACGATTGCAGTTGATGTAACAAGATACCGCGTACGATGCTGTAATAAATATTCTCACAATCTGTTCAAACTAAAATCTGCATCGATCATTTTTGTGAACGGTATCTTCTTCTGGAATATTCTGTCGATATTCCGCAAAAACAGTAATCGTCTCAGTTTCAGTTAGAATGAAATTCTTCGGACAGAATTCAGCTCCACACGGTTTAATAACAAAAATAATAAAACTACAGCAACAACGGTAGTTAAACAACCAACACACAATGTTATTAATACACGACAAGCTGGGGAGTCGAATGTACGGTAAAATGTTCCGCAATCTCTGTCGAGTGTTACACAATGTTTCGTATGTTCGGTTAGGTGATTTTACTATGTTTGTTGCACGTGCAGCTGGAGGATATGGTACAATTATACTTTATCGACTAGCTTAGTTGAGACTCGAGCGTACGATACACGTGCCAATTTTGTAGTATCACAATGCATTTATATTTTCAAAATGAAAACTTTGTAGGCGCATCGTGCACAGTGAGCAGCGAAAGAGTCTGAATCGTCACGCTCCGAAGTGAAACGCTATTCGTATAAACTCAGTGGAGCCGAGTTTAAGCCAGCGAGCGAGAAACAGTGTGCGTCGCTTTTTGCTGGGCAGCGAATGAGTCTGATTCGTCACGCTCCGAAGACAAATGTGCATTGGTCTGTTTTTAAATATTCCTTCTTCATTACATGAAACGTGTAAATGGAAAACATTGAAGTATTGACCTGGAATTTTACCACTTTTATAAAATACGAAAAGACGTACATATGGGAATTGGAATTACAAATTTTCATAAAGATAGGCCAATGACAGTTGTGTGCACTAACGCTTCTAATCGGAAAGGACGTAATGACGCGACACGTGCTCGCAATCACTTCGATTAGCAAGCGGGACCTGTAACTGATGAACAAGACGATCCAGAACGTGAACGGTTCGAGCTTCATTAACGGACAAAAGCTCTGTCACGGATTTTCAGTTACGACGGTTGCGTGGTGGATTGCGTACCTAAAACTACAGTTGTATTCGGCATTTTGTGTGTGTCGGTGTGTGTACGAGCATTTGTGTGTGCGTGTGCGTCAATGCGGATACGCATGTACATAGAAGCATACATCTCCGTTTTTGCTTAGGTACAGATATCAAAGTCAGATATCGTGGCAGCATCCCGGGTCGCTGTTGCGAGCAGCGTGCAGGAAATAACGCGAATGGACACGCTGCAGCGATGCACTTGAAAAGCTTGGCCCGTGAAGGGTAGGAGGAGGCTGGGCAATGGGAGTAAGGGAAAATGACCGTGGCTGGATTTTACAAAGAACCCGTTGGCTCGAAATTCCCGGAAATAATTTCGGGCCGGAAAAAGGCCGCCTCGTTGGCAGACGGATATTGTGGACATTAATTTTTCGGCGGCATGTGAGAACGAGCGGATAGTCTCATTTTACCCAGCCCGCGAACTTGCCTTGCAAACTTATACGATGAAACGCGGTTCGAGTAAGTGTCTCGCGGCGCAAATTTCCATCTGGAGTGGAGTGGTTTAATTGGTAGTGCTCATTGAAGCATCTCACTGTACGGATTCCGCTATCCTATGCAATCAATACTAGACACCTACAGTAACTCACATAGTCGTCTTTTAAATTCTCATCACGAACTCCGATGAGAATGTTGTAAATAGAAACTTTCACTATTTTAAATCTCAAGGACTCTTTTTAAACAATTATTCCGATTTAAATGCCGTGTGAACAATTACGTGAGTCATTGTATTGGATTGGAACGAAATCCAGTTCGTGCTTTTGTAAATTAAACTTGAAATCTAAAATTCAGTTACATATTCATAGATGTATTCAATGACATATTCTCCATTCTGTTTTATTACCTTTTGCCATTTTCGTAACTTCTTGCGTTATTGAATAAACATACGAATAAATAACTTAGTTTTATATTCGATTCTCAATTTGAAAACGCTACGAACTTTCTTTCCAAACCAAGATATAGGGTGTCACGGTACTAAGGATTAGCGTCTTTCCCGAAAGTTTTAAAAGTTTTTGAATATAATGACAGGCAAGAAAAATTATGAACTGCAGGAATAACATTGCGAATATACAAAATTGTGTTGATTATAATAACCTTTGCTTTAGCTAACCAAATGCTGATCCATACTACTGCAAGCATTTTGTTGTTGACTCATTTTCTTATTGAATGCGCGTATTTGGGCATGAATATTATTTTATAAACTACAAAAAATTCCACGAGGTTCTCTAGCTATCGAAATCACCCCTAAAGCCAATAGTCTGAAAAACCCGAGGAACGTCAGGCACACACAGCTAATACATAAATTCGTAACGTAATATCAGTAACGTTGGTGGTTCATATATGTATTGTGTACGAGCGTTGTGATCAAACACACTATAAAGTTTGTTTATTCGGATGCTGTGAATGTGAACACTTCCCGACCGACTATCGTATGATGATGCTAGTTATGTACATTAATTATGTTAGGAGTACGGAAATGTAGAATCGAAATTCTTTTGATTGTTATAGACAAACTGTGGTATGCGGTATTCCTCGACGAAACTAGCAAACTATACATTTAGTAGATTATTCGGGACAAACAATGGATCAAATCAACTTCATAAACAAGGTACGAACCGAATTAAAGACGATCTTGACTTTATTCTGTGAATGAGAGCAATTGAAGCACCTCTACATGTAATATCTCTGCAAGCAATTTCAAACAATTTTAAATAAATGATTAAATGAATGTTTAAATAATAGCAACATGAAATTGAATCTTAACATACGTTTGGATACATAACTTTGAGTAAACGTAAAAGTGAAAAATTGGATTTAGACATCAATGTATACTATTCCATGAACTTTCTCTACTGTTTATTTTGTAGGGTTGACCGATCCGTTAAATATGGGGCTTATATTACGATGGGGTTGTAGCGAACTCATGTAAGAAATATCGATTACAAACTTACGGAGCTGAATCCCATGACTTTGAGCAGCCAAACCGTAAGAGCCAGGTTCAAAATCACGATGATCATCAGAGTCAATACTAAGGAGTATAAACACCTTTTCCGCCAGCCGTATACGCCTAACCTGAATCCACCTTTGCAGGCCGCGGGGCCGGAAGTCCGATCCTCAAGGATTGGAGGCGTCGTCCTCGAGGACGGTCCCGCCGACTGTCGCACGACGCTCCGACTTCCGGCCGAGGTGCACGGCTCGTCGGACCAACCTGCTTGTCCTCTCGACATCCTGAAACCATAAATAGGCTCGATAAAATACATGTATCACCTGTATAAGAACCTCACACACATGTATCACCTCTACACACATAAAATAATATGCCTCGTTTCACCTATTTTGGTAATGCTTGAATATGTTACAACCGACAATACACAAAACTTCGAGATCGATTAAAAATAATATCTTTGCCGAATGAAGTTTTTCATTTGTACAAAATTATTTGGGAATTTTGTTTAAAGAGGCACCGATGTACCAACGATTATCTCGTACGAATAATATTCACGTAACCTGACGAAAGCTGAAACGGAGCAGAACGTTGCAGAAAATATATTCACGAACGGTAGACTCCCCCGAATCTAAATGCCCTAATCTCGCGAGCAGGACGTCTTCGTGAATGGCCTCCGGACGTTAAGGGATGATGTACGCACAGAAAATACTGCGAAGTACAATTGCCGGTAGTTAATAATCCCGTAATTACATTATCTTCCTCGACCGACGATTTATACCTAATTCTTGCTCACCGGCTGCACGGAATAGTTCAAGGAAGAGCGAATTCGTCACGGGAAGACCGATCCCCGTTTTTTCGCAACAGTTTCGCGTCGGAATCGTTTGATACGTGCCTGGGATTCAAAAATCCACTCGCAGCAGTCTGTTTCCGTCATCCGGAGATTAGCCAATTCCCTATTTTTCCACTTTATTTCTTATCCGGCAATGACAGATCATTTGGTAACGCGGTAGCTATCAGGCAGACGAATGGAACCGTAACAGGCCAGAGGACAGGGTGTGGGGAAAGGGTTGAAGCGGATCCGGAATCAGTGGGGCAAATAGGGGACAATAAAATGTCCGCGTGGAAAATGTTGGAAGAGAGGGCGAGTCGGAGGATTATCAAATGGTGGATAATTACTGGCCGTACGGGTGCGCACATGAAAAATGAACGAACGGGGTGACGGAGGTGAGAAGGGTCGGGGCCGATTAAAGGAGCGACGCGTTGCGACGCGACACAGCTTGGCGCCGGGAAAAAGCTTGGTGGAAAGGAATGGAGGAACTTATGTAAATCTATCCGCAAAATACTGGACGTAATTTTGCGTCCTAATCTCTAGCCGGTTACGCCACCGCACCGGCCCGACGACTACGAAACTCGAATCGTCTTTTGCTTACGATCCCCACCCGGTTTACCCTCCCTCCGTTTTTCCCTTGGAATGTACTGTGTCCCGGTTTTTATTTTCCACGTAAACCGCCCCAGAGCACAGGACCGAAACACGACGGGATGAGGCGACAAAGGATAAGAGCGAGAAAAGGAGAGAGAGAGTGAGTAAGTGAAGCGGGGAGAAAGTGATGCTCGCGGAAGAAAGGTGGAGCACCGACTAAAATATTCAATGCTACCCCTCCACCATCCCGCGGATAATTATACCACTCGCGGATATAAAGAGCTTGAAATTAAAAGCTTCGAAGATAAGCCACGTTAGGGGAAACCTTTTTCTTGCTTTTCAGGACTAGGAAGTGCGCGATTTTCAGGAATTGTGGTACGGTAGTTGGAGACGTAAAGGATGTTAGCGATTAGGTACCGGGTTAGGAAATTGCCGCAGCTGCACGCCTCATCGAAGATTGTACTTAATGACGGTTTTCAATCCGCCCTGCTTTTTCAGATTCCGGTCTGATTCTCGATATTAATTTCTACTGCCTGTTCGTTCCCACGGGAACACTCTCAGAGGGCAACCGGTGGGACTGTGGCAATAAGAATTTCGTATTTATCGGGGAACGGTTTGGATTTCATGATGATTATGCTGCTGGCAGTAATAATTTACACCGTCCTAAAAATTCGACACTTTCATCGTTACATCTGCTTCGCACCAACATTAAATCTATTATTTTCTACTTTATAAATATTTTGTAAAAAAAGGACAGATATTACTTCGTAAGGAACGAAATACGGCATTGCTTTAGTAAGTAATCAGCTCAACAGCGCTGTTTCATGTGAACATATAAACAAGTCGTTAGAAGTTTGAGAGATTATCGTTTGGAGTATCAAGTATACATCACGTTGAATAATAATTGATACTAAAATGTGGTTATAATGGGCGTTTCCTGACAGTTATATGAGAAATCTTTTAATGCATTTGCGAGAGAACAGAGATTCGTTGTGAAAGTCCCGCGAGCCATTCTCCGCGTTCGTTGACGTCGAGTAAACAGCCGCGGATGTTTAGGATTAGATTGAACATGTTGAATGCGTGCAGCGTGCGTGACAGACAGGCGAAAGGAAGTGGCAGCGGAACACGTACACCATGGATTTCGGCTTCAAGAGGCAATTACAACGTGGATATATTTCCCGGAGTCATAAATAGCGTCAGACGTATGTTAAACGGTCGCCGGGAACTTTTGACGTAACACGAAGTTACCACGGCCACCATAATTCCACCACTTCAAGCCCAAAGAGCATTACAAGTTGCGAAATTATCACTGTACTAACGTACGGCCGCGTGACACGCTTTTTTCTCGTTCCATTTACACCCGACGCAACTCCCGTGACTAATAGCCCTTTCTCTAAAACGAATTAAACGACCGTCGTGTTGACGCGCGAATTATTATGGAGTTATAGATTTCAAACCAGGGAAACGATGCAATAACAACTTTTAACAGCTGCGTCCGTGTTCTCATTACATTGAAGGATGAACAGAAATTATAGAACGGTTAAACTATCGGAACGTCGAAATGACGTGTGTCTCAAATTCTTTATTTTACAATTGTTCAAGTTGTAAACATGCTTTTGTGGACGCTTATTGATTCAGACGTACACACAAAATTATCGTGCCACGTCTCGATAAACACAGTTTTATGTCAAAATTGAAATAAATTTTTTAGAATGCTGTATAAATAAATTAAATTAATAAATGAAGTGTTTTCTTTTCAGCAGAACGATGTTATATCTTATACTTTAAAATTCATCAATTTTATATTTTCAAATATCTGACAGTTCCCAATATTATTGAAAATATTTGGAGTGACCTGTCAAAAAGCGTAAATAAGGATAGGTAACAATTTGGTGGTATATAGAAGTATTAAAAATTTGAATTATTAAAATAAACACGATGAGGAAATTACGGAAAACAACAACGAGGACAACAGAGATTTTATAAAACATTGTATTTATTAAATTATGTGCTCTAACTTTCGTTTCATATTCCGTACGTATAAGTATTCGTTAACGAAAACTAAGTATTTTATTGTCCATTAAATTGTTTCATTTTAAAATATAAATTCATTATGACTTGAAATCCGCGCTATCAACTTTTGTGTCGAGAATCTTTTTGAAATTTGAGAAAATATAACAACTGCACAGATAACTTAGTAATGGCTGTCGAAATAAAATTGAATATCGAACAGTGAAGCCGAGAGGCGAACGGTTCGAAATTTTAAATTCACCTCCGACTCATTCATTCAAATTGCTTCACCGATCGATTATCGATGCATTCTCAAAAATTCTATCGAGCATTCTGATTCCCCGGCATCGTAGAAATTCGCTGTCAATTTCAATTTTACAAGAAGCTCCTCGGCTCGAGGGACATAGGAGCTCGCCATGAAAGTATCCGTGCAACCAGACCGGCTTCCAAAGAATCCCAGAGACAGATTACCTTCTTCGAAAGCAACCATTCACCGAAGGTACACACCGTGGAGTGTTTTAAAAGTTTCTGCATTAACATTCGCCCTCGAGAACAACTCGAATTGAACTTCGATGGAATCTGAATACGAACCACGGAATAATTCCTGCTCGTTGATGAGCAAAAATTCGAAAGTCTACTTAACTCGATCCGAAAGGTCAATCTGCCACCGGAAACTTGCAGGAAGCGGGTACGGGAACAATGAGGCAACCTCTATTTGGTCGCTTACGATCGACAAGAGTCCCTTTGGACGACTGGCGTAGCTCGAATGATTCTCTAAGAGAATTTCGACCGTGGAGTCTCGAAACTAGTTGGCCGGTCATTGTTGCGGAGCATGAGGAAGAAACTCTCTTGCCAGTCAAATATCTCCAGATTAGTCGCGATTGGATGCCTCTGATAACCTTTCGTATTCCATGCGGTTTCTTCCGATTTTTAACCAATAAATTTAAGAAACAAATAAAAAATCAAAGTAGGATAATAGAGCAATTTCAAGCCACATCGATCACTTTTCGACGTCACCATCGTCAATTTTATTTGAAAAAAGAACGTGGTAATGAAATGTTCTGAAATATGCTATAGCCCATGTGAAATTGGAGAATTCGTTTAAAAATTAAAAGCCTTCGAAGCTTGCAATTTTTGCCTACTTTGGTGGAAATCCACGGGGCCTCACTTACAAATTTTTATCTTAGGAACAGGTTTGATTGAGGCACATTTTCGTTTTATTCAGAAAGGCTGTTATAAAATAATTTTTTAACCTCAATAATCTATTTTATAACGTCGATACATGTAAACGAATTCTTTTATTCATTTTTTTATGATAGGCCAGAATAATTTAAATTCTTAAAAAATATGGTCATATTCCTGGGAGTTTCCCCTTCAAAATGAGCCCTTCAGAAGGATGGGGAATTGAAAAAGTGGCGTCACAATGAGCCAGAAAGGACGCGGTGTACTCCCATTTCAGATAGGCGAGTTGTGCGCTCCGCTATTATATGGCTAATAAAAGTCAGTATGTAAACGAAATGTGTACACATAGTGGATCCAGCGAGTATGTGAACACTGAATTTCACATTCTCCAAAAATTTTCGATATTTAAACTGTGATAAGTTCGTTAATAAAAATGGAACAATAGCATGATTCGATTCATTTTAAAGCTTAAAAGCTCTACACCATTATTGTCATTACAATTAGCAAAGAATACTCTCTAAGGGCGTTTGATTCAACAAATGATGAAAGGGATTTAGCGACTTCGAAAGGACTGTTTACGTAGATGTTCTTTTGTAGGTCAACAGCACGTGAAATAACTTTTTTAAATATAATAGAAACGTACATTTTTGAGTGGATCGATTCCTCTCGCGATAGTGAAAGACTGTTGGGGTATGGCGAGCAAAAAGCGGGGCTTAAATGCTTCTCCATTACTTTCAGAACACTGTGCGTCTCTCTGAATTGTTTTCATGACCGAACCGAGGTTCTGTAGGAATTCTCGCGGAGTGTACTTTCTTCTATACTTTAATCCGTGGCGAAAAATGAATGCTTAAGAATTTTGTTCGATAGGTACATTTGTTTAAAATATTCCATAAATTATTCATTGTCCGACTATATTATTTAAGCTTCGGAAAATTAATCTCATTCTAGTGGCATTAAGAATTATTATGTTTAATATACAATTGAATTATTATACAAAAAACTTTTACATTGAAATTTGCATAGAAAATTTATGTATGTAAATTACCAATAGGAAATTGATATGGAAAATAACCAATAGGAATTCGAAGCAATCTTGAATTTTTCAACGGGGACACAAATCACATAAACATAATTGAATGAAAATAGATATCGGGACATTCGATTAATAAGATTATAGATGCAACGTGTAAGTATCATGTCAACCTCTAATAGACCACAGATTGTACAAATTGAGACCCGTACCTGCAAGCTGATGGAGTACTTAACGAGTCTAGACACACATGGATACTAATGAACCGATAGCGAATTAGTTCGGTCTTTGTGCTGGACAATTGCGGTTAAACGAGATTCGCCGATGGTTCAATTAACTGACTCGCTTGCCTATTTGACCCGCATACACGCAATTATTTTTCCTCTGCACTTGTATCGCGCAACGTACAACATTCGTGTCTCCTGAGAATTGTTTAAGGGGTTACAGGTTACATACCTTCCAACGGTTGAAAAATAACGCAGTGTCAAGAATTTATAGTATATCCCTAGAATTAGGTTTTATTAAATAATCAATATGTACATATTGTTACATGTTATTTTATTAGCATTATTATACATATATATATATGTATATATGTGTGTGTGTGTGTGTGTGTGTGTGTGTGTGTGTGTGTGTGTGTGTGTGTGTGTGTGTATTAAACAACGTGAGACAAGCGGTTATAACACAGTTAAAGGTAGGCATATCAGATTTCTATGAGAAAAGATTCGAATTGTCTCTCCAAATATACAAGCTCAGCCGTTGAGACTGGAAGAGTCTTACCGCGGTCTTCGTAAACGTACATTCGTACCTAGAAACATGAAATTATTCTTGAAGCGTGCTCCATTTTCACATAAAAAATGCATTCTAATGGAGTCGTTCTTCCATTAGTCTGTCTTACAAACAGTTATAGGTCTGTCGACTTATTACCTCTGTTGACATAAACTTCTATGAGGAATGACAACTTTTTTGCTGTGAAATTGTGGAAATTGCAACAGAAATATTGTCGTTGGCAATGAAGATTCAAATTTACTCCATTATTATAAATTTACTCCACCACGACGATACTTTTCGAGAATAAAAATTAAATAAATAAATTAAACATGAGTATAATTGCACCAAATTCCATTAAATTTTTGGAAATTTCCCAAGCCACGGATACGTTAAGTTTTACGGTCTGGCCATAGGCCATAATCAAAATTATAGTTTGGATTGTTTCATCTCGGTATGTTAAAGATTAGGGGAGCATGGAATACATCACGCGGAAGATCCGCCAGGTTACAGTGCAATGATAATCCAGTTTCGCGGGGGACACGGTCGAATATCAGTGGGGGTGCAATTTTATTTCAATGAAGTGCCCGATGCGGTAAAATTGAAAAGGGCGGGGAGCGTAATTTCCGCGGCAAACTAGACAAGGACGTTTCGCTTCGAGCGGTCGTACTGTAAACCTCTGGCATTTTTCATGGAAATTGCCGAGC
Source organism: Lasioglossum vierecki (assembly GCA_028455595.1). Classification (NCBI taxonomy): domain Eukaryota; kingdom Metazoa; phylum Arthropoda; class Insecta; order Hymenoptera; family Halictidae; genus Lasioglossum; species Lasioglossum vierecki. The sequence continues at coordinate 10,133 of JAQQRY010000029.1, read as the reverse complement.
AATTTCCGTGCTGTCCTGCTCGGGGAGGAAAGAACGGCTCGCTGCTTTTGCGCGAGCGAAAGTAGGCGAAGGAAAGGGGATACGAAAGGGACTGGGAACGGGAAAGGGAGACGTGGGTGTGGAAAAGGGTCCTGTGCTACCAGCAAGTGTTTCTCAATGCGATGACGAACGAGTCTATTAGCGGCGATTCGAGTTAAACTATGTTTGGCTTGCGGCAATTGGCTCGCCCACCGCGAGCCATGCCTGCCTACGAGCGAGGTCGACACAACCGCAGGACGAGTTAGACTTCCATCGACGTTGCTCGACCGTCTCAAACCCGACCCTCCGAAATCACCCCTTTTGCACCCTTCCTGTCCTCCCCGAGGCGCCGCAGGGCTGCGGTCTTCGACTAACCACCCGATAAGCCCTGAGCTTTCCAACAACAACAACAACAGCGGCTGCAAAATAATTAACCTGTACGTTCGTGAACCACCTAATTCGAAAGCCTTTTCCCGGGGACACGATCACCAGATAATGTACCTTACAACCCGAGGTCCGGAGGCGTTCCCATACTATACATATGTAGAAACCGTAACTGCACCCTTGCTGCTGTCTCCCTGTATGTCTGTCTGTTTCCTATTCTTGTATAGGATGTACAGAAAAATTTATTGATTTATGTGCTCGGTAATTATACCAGAAAATGTACACCGATTTTGGTGACCTTGAAATGTGTTGTCAAGGGCATCATTCTGAATAACTTTTTTCCACGTATGTTGCCACCGTTCGGTTTTAATTTCTGAGATATTTTCACAAAACTGTTGTTGCTGCTAGAATGGTCTGGGTTAGATCTGGTTAAGTTATTGTCATCAATCGCTTTGCGATAAATTAGGAAATCGATTAGTTCGTTGTAATCCTTGCGTACATATATATAAAAATTTGAATAATTTTATTGTGTAATACATAGATGTATTAATGAATGAAACATCAGGCGGCACATTTTTAACAATTGCCGAATGCCATAAAAAAAGATAAGTATTTGGCTCTGGATAGCACCACTTCGTATGCTAAGGGATGAACCTTACCTTTCGTCAAGATAATTTCGTTACACATTTGCGTTCTTTTATGTAGCTCTTTTGTGCATTTACGAGGAGAATAAAGAGCAGCGTTTTGGGTTCGATGATTAATGAAAAAGGGGATTGTTGGCTTACAGAAATTTAAAAGAGCGGCTGAACTTCCGAATACGTCCATGCTCTGAATTAAATGAAGTTTTAGGAATAGGTTTCTTTTCGACAAACATGATGATTTACAGTATTATTTTTGCCGTCTCGCAAAAATTTTTCAATCATTAATCATCATTTTAGTAAAAAAGGAACCTATTCTGAACATTTTATCCAATTATGAGCATGGACGTATTCGGAAGTTTAACCAAAAAAACTCTCACCGGTATGTTATTAAATATTTTATATTGATATATATAATAATAAATATTGTATGTTAATTAAACATTTGCCGAATAATATTTTCAGAGATGCTACTTGTTTTATATGAGCGGAATGCATTGCAAATAACAGTACACGCGTCAAATAAGCTCTTTCTCGCAGGGAACTTTTAACTTTGTCATTCCAACGCGTCGTCTCTAATTTAAAATTAATTGAGTCGCAATTTGGTTCTTTGTTTCGGCTATACATTTCATGATGATAAAGTAATTTATTGTAAATATTTATACCAGAAAGGTGACCTGCAATTTAAACATTTATAAAGAATCGGTGAGAATTTGTTCGTTTATTTGTTGTTATTATTGTCATTATTCGCGATGTATGATACACAGTGCGTATCAGGAATGTATCAACGCAATTAAATTTTAATTCCTTGCCTGTTGGAAAATAAATTACTCCAGAATATACCTTCTTTCATTTTATTGTTTTGTGATAATATCTATCAAGATCAAAGGGGAGAAAACAAAGGAAGTCAGTGGTCGTAAATGTATTATTTAGAATAAGATTTTGTGGGGGTAAACAGAGAATGAAACTCGCATTACAAGGATACGTTTTTATGATCGTGTTAGCAATTCAATGTCCTTTTATCACTCTGCTCACGATCCGTAGTAGGACCATCACCGAATCAAGACATCGCGAGTCCGATATTTCTCGAGGGTCTCGCAAAACCCCTTAAGGGTGGCCAGTTATTGGTCCTGTGATTCAATCATGAGATCAAACATCGACCGGCTACGCGCTCCCTACAAGAGAATCCAGAGACCGTGATAACCCCTCGATTCACTATTATTCCGAAAATATGTTTTGTCGGATTGTACGGAGGAAACAGACAAATTACATTTCCTGCTGGAAATCGTTTTCTGTCAGTGCGATCTGGAATGTCGCTCCCTTTTTCGCCATTGTTTCCATTGTTACCATTACCATAATGGGATACATATTGTATTCCTCGTGTAATTTAAAAAAATGTAATACGTGAAAACTGTATAATTAAAATAAGGTGAAAAATGACCAAGTTCAACAAAATTTCTTAAAAAATGTTCCCAGTAATTGTGTAGAAAAATACCTCATTCCTAATGGTGTTAAGTGAAACACTGCCAAGGCTAACTGTTAATTCGCGTTATTAATAATTAAATGAGCTATTTCGTTTGTTAGATATTTTGAATTTTCTTACAAACAAATACGTGAGAACTGTGTAATTAAAATAAGGTAAAAAATGACCAAGTTCAACAAAATTTCTTAAAAAATGTTCCCAGTAATTGTGTAGAAAAATAACTCATTCCAAATGGTGTTCAGTGAAACACTGCCGAGGAAAACCGTCGCGTTATTAATAATTAAATGAGGTATTTCGTTTTTTAGAGAGAGAGAGAGAGAGAGAGAGAGAGAGAGAGAGAGAGGAGAGAGAGAGAGAGAGAGATATATATATATATATATATATATTTTGAATTTTCTTACAAACAAATAAAACGATGGTCACCAGAAATAATGTGGGCTAAATATTTTTTCGAACGTAGCTGGTAGCCCAGCAAGTATAGATCGATGTTTGAACAACCGAGTGCAGGTTGAACAATCCGAAGGATAAAATAGAACTATATCCAAAATCGGAGTGATCTCGATGACAGGGTGAACGAGTCGGTCCGATGCGGGCGTCACGTACACGTTCACCGAACAGATAAGCATTTACAGGGTTCGATACGTAGGACGTATCATCGTTGATCCGTCGATGAAACGGCCGGCGAAGTAAATTAAAAGGGCAGATGCGTCGATTATTAACGCCCGCATATACGCCGCCGCAGATCCCTTTCCTCTCGTTCCCGGGGCCAGAGAGCACACAGCTCCCGTGTCATTAATATCAATCATCGTCATCGGCATTCCGCTGTTGTCCACCTGCAATAATCTCCGATGATCGATCGCAGCTCGATACTGTGTCTTCGACAAGCTTGAAATAAACGTCGATTATAGCAGACTCGGTTGATACGTTCCATTCGCGAACTCCCGCGCCGATACAACAAATAGCCCACGGATCGAATTTAATAATCCTATCCCCTTCTCTTCTCCTCTTCCCGGTCGGATGGATCCTGTATCCGAGGGTACACAAGGTTAATGAAAATTATAATACAATCTACAAAAGCGAGACAACCCGATGGAATCATCAGGGCAGAAGCGTGATCAAGCTAAATCATTTGTCGTCCCATTGTTTGCCACGGTCGGTATTAATAAAAGAGATCGTTTAATAGCGGTGCCGTGGTGTGTGCATCGAGAAGCTCATGGACAGCAGTGCAACACGATCTAAGTTGGTGGTGCAGCGGCAAAGAAAGAAGTATCGGCACGCTGAATTCGATTCGAAGCTCGATCTCCGTTTGTCGGGTAACTTGTGCGGCGGACCAGTTGTCTACGGTATTATGAACTCTTCTGTCATGGATTCAATAATTCCGATCACCAACTGCTTGGGCGTTATAGAACTCTTCACCTTTCATTCGAACAGATGCAAACAGCCGGAATGATCATCTATTGGATGGGTTACTTTCAGCTGTCCAACGATCCAGACTTAATACAATCCGCCTCACATGACTTCACTCTTCTTTTTAGACATCAGGTAAATAAAGACACCAAACCGATAAAACTGATATCATAATAAATTGGGTTGGATGCGCCTTGAATAAAATTTTGTCTGAGGGTGGATTTTTTATGTAAGTTTTATCATATTACTTTATACAAATTGGTTATCTTTAGGAATCGGTGGAGATTAGGTAGATGGTCAGCTGCATCGAGAAGTATTGTTAGGTCTTTGTTTAATTTGTTTGTAGGTATTTCCTGTTTGTTTAGCAGGTGTGAATGAATCGCATTTATAGGTTGGGAGTTCGGGCTTTCTTCAGGGAAGGAATATTTTTCATTTCCTTCGATTCCCACATCAATTGAGATATTTAATTAGGTTTTGTTAAAGTTAAGCTGTGTATTTTCAGGAAAAAGTACGAAATTGTTCGTGAAATGTTTTAAAATTTATTTCCTTCTATTGATGAGAATTTGTAGACAGAAAAATGTCAGTCGTCCACGATCTCCATTACGATTTCATTTTTGCCGCACACCAAAATATCAGCTCCGAATGTTTACAAGTTGTTGCGCACCGTCAAACTCAATAACCATGGGACAAAATTTTTTCCCCTGTCCAAAGATCAATTCAAGCATGAATGAGGATTTGAATTTGAACGAATGGCGAGATGCACGAGCCTTTTCACTCGACAAACAGATCAAAAGGCAAACAAGTTTTCAAATTTAGAATTTGTAACAACCCGCCGTGGAAAAAGGATCAAGTCGACATGCGAGAGTCGCGTGTTGAATCAAGTAAATCTTTTTCCGACTGTCGTTTATTTCAACGGGTTGCATCGCAATCGATAACGTAGGTTTCACAGACATCGTTTTGACAGGAACTCGCCGAAACTAGATTTGACCCAGAACAGTACACATACATCGACAGCAGAACCATGTCGAAAACAATTATATACGGACTTGTAAAACAATAGTGAAGGAAATAACTTTTGGCTTGGCTTGATAAACTCGTGAAAGTAAAATTGCTATTAATACTAGACCTATAATGCACTAAATAAGACTTATATGTATCACTTTGTGATAATGATAAGCTTAAATTGAAAATTTGTACGATTTTTTATATGTGCTTAGTAGTTTATTCGAACGCGTAATTTCATTAAAACTCACTAATTTTCTTCAATATATACAGGGTGTCCCAAAATTCGTGTACTTCTCGGAAATGGGAGGTTCCTTGGGTCATTTGAAGCGACATTTTCCTTTACAAAAATGACGCAAGCGGCTTTGTTTAAGAGATATTAACAAAAAACACAGACCAATCAGAGCGCGGCTAGAGCAAACGGAGTCCGACTCATCGACAGGTCCCGCTTAGCGTGGCGGCGCCATTGGCCGAGCCAGAATCAATCCGCTCTGATTGGTCCGTGTTTTTTGTTAATAACTCCTAAACAAAGCCGCGGCGTCATTTTTGTAAAGGAAAATGTCGCTTCACATGACCCAAGGAACCTCCCATTTTCGGGAAGTACACGAATTTTGGGACACCCTGTATACATAGTGTTAAAAAGCGATTCAATATTTATATGGTATATAGAACACACTGTGCTGAGTAAAAAAGCTTTAGTAAACATAGGTGAAATGGTCAACCGTTTCTGAGATATGAATATTTTGTTTAATAGAATTATGATCAACTTACTTATTTCTATCGCATACGATGCTTACTTCAATGATTATAAACCGCATTATTATGAATATCGTGATTCTAGTGTTCACAGTAGATTTCATCCGGAATCAGACAGTTGTATATAAGTGGAAGGAGGATAGGTGGAAAATCTTCTGTAAACATCAAAATGACAGTAGTAAATGAATCATGATGTTAGTAAACAAAAATGTTTACATTTCATGTTTACTAAGGTTGTTTTCCTCAGCACAGTGTTTTCTATATACCATATAAATATTCAATGGCTTTCTTTTAATATGGGTTTATAATAAGGTGATGTGAAAGACATGTGGTATCATGTAGACCGTGTAGTAGGTTATGTTGAAATAAGAAATTAAATTAGCCTCAATAGAATCGGATTACTCTTGAAATGCAAGGCGAGTTCCAGCTTTAATCTTTATATAGGAAACTAAGAAATCTATTTCAATTTGTGCCAGTTTATTCGGATATAGATTATATAATCTTAGACGATTGATTTAATGATACACATATCGCTTCATGACCTCCCCAATTCGATTTTGCAATAAATTCTTCAACATACCGTTCTATTCAAGAACGGCAATTAACGATCCAAATGGAAGGACGGCGTTGCGTCAATTAAAACCTAAATAATCCTCTGATCACCTAACGATCGTCGTTTTCGACCAACATAAATTAGTCGTGAATGTATTCACAATTACTTGCAGAAAGTGGTAGTTCACTAGCCTATATCACAGTAATCGAACATCCAAGGAATCACTCATTTCGGGTATCCATTATTGCTGGATCCCCTTGAAACGTTTTCGGTAATAATACCGCAACAGAATGGCTGACTCAACAGGAGTTTCAATTATACGAATATTCATAACGCGTTCTTCGATTAAGAATTAATGGCGGTCGCGTAAATTATCGATTAAACAATGAGTCCGGACGATTATCGATAAACGCAACGGAACGAGATCGTCCTTTTCCCCTTTTAACCCCTATTTCGCTCGGTTAGATTTATAGAAACGTTCATTGCCGCGGTTGAAATTTAAAACATTGTTATCTTTATTCTGTTACATATATCACGGTCGCCAGCGCAGATAGTAAAGTAATTGATATCAAGCCACGGGTAGCGAGCGAAACGAAAGGAAGAAAAAGGTATCGAGAAAGAGAGAGGGAGAGAGAGAGAGAGAGAGAGAAAGTGAGAGTGTGTGTGTGTGTGTGGCGCGACCGAAGAGAGGGCGGAAGAACTCGCAGAAAAAGGAAGTTCCCAGGCTGGAGAAGGAAAATCCATCGACCCACGTGGTAGGTTTCTGCGAATCCAAGGAAATCGGTTTAGGGACCGGAAGGGAGCCGCTTTGATCGCGTTACCGGCTCGATCTCGTGGATTAGGGACGATCCTTTCCTCTCTTCTTTACTCTTTCCCTCACCCGGCTTGCTTCGCTAGCCCCCTATTTTCTTCTTATCCCTCGACCGCCTTTTCTCACCAAACTCGATATTTCGACTTTGACCGTAACCTGCCCCAACGAAACCCACGTTTCCACTTACCCCGGCCTCGGAACGGGGAGGAAATAAAAATAAACTTACCAGCCTGTTCAATTGATTTCTGAATGCATTGTACGTGCTACGTGGAGGGTTCCTTAACGGTATCATCCGAGTATATTCAGCCACTTATCATTCAGAATGGAATGACTGGTGCACTTTTCAATTGATGGAAGAGCATTGACAAACTGGTTGTTGTGTATAGTCAATGCTCAACTGCGACTAAATGATAAAAGAAGTGAACAACGGTATTGTATAGAGAGCTATGTTAACCCTGGAACATCACACTTATTTTTTGAGACATGCACTTCACACTCGGTTCTCACAAAGTCAGTTCTTTTTTTAGAAAAAAAACAGAAAATGTGAATATTTAATGATTTTGGGAGAATAACTTAATAGAATGCGTAGAAAAAAATCAATCATGGTTTGTTATTTTACAAAGAGTTATAATTCATGAAAATGAAAATAACAAACCACTCATGCGCATGTCACATTATAATCAATGACGAACTGGGTTTTGAGACCCAACAGTGCAGTTCCAGGGTTAAAATTGCCTTGATGCACTGAGACTGTGAATCCCGACTGACCTTCTTTCGAAGGTTCATGAGTAAGAAAACCTCGTGGGGGTGAACATTCTCTCCACCAAATATTGTAAGTGAGGCCTGAATCAATAGCCGAATAGGTTTCTTAATAAGGACAATGCCTATAGACATTACAGAAGCTGACAGCGGTACGGTACTCTCAATAATTCTACTAATACGAGTGAAACTAATCGCTCCAGTAACAGTTTCTAAAAATACAATTTAATTTTATTGGAAACCTCATCGAGTTTATAATTTAAAATTTATAATTTATGACCCCGCGATTCCACATCTCGCTGAATTCCTTTTCCAAAAGCAAATGAAGTTTCGGAAAGTTAAATACTTGAAAATGTAAGAGATTGAATTGCGAGAAACATCAATATTATTCCTCCAGGAACGAGGAAGTTCGTCGAAAAAAAAATTGCATAAACACTGAAGGAACGTAACTCGAATCGAAAGCATCTCAGATATGTACATGGAAATAACAAGAATTCATTTCGTTCGTCCTAACCAGAAGCATGTCGACTTTTCGGTATTAAATTTCATGCTCCTAAAGTACAATTACACGCGTGAAACTCAAGAATATTCGTTTTCCGAGAAGTTCTGCGGCAATGTGTATCCGCTCGAGGAACAGCTGGAGCTACATCAAATACTTTTAAAATCGTCTTAATTTATGCATCGTCTTTCGTGGAAACGTTTCAGAGTGAAGTAACGGTGAAGGACAATTTCAATCTTCGTCGTCGGGTCGGATGTACAATGAATAATAAAGTATGGAAGGTCTACCAAGGCTGCCGTGTCCCCGACGTATTCGTCAGACGAAGTAATAATTTTTGAGTCACGGAGGCAGACTTGGAGGCTTCCGTGAAATACCACAGTGTGGTGCCCCCCTCCCCGCGTTCCCAGCATTCGACAAACGAAACGCGACGTTCCCGCTGCGAGAGATGTCCGTTGACTTTTGCCTTCGGCCTCGTTGACATTTCCCATTGGGCAGGGGGTAGCCTGGCATTTTCTATCTCGGCTGCAAATCCACGTCCTACTACCGCGTCCTTCGTGATATTCACTTCCTGCGAGAACGATCAAGCCAGACCACTTTTAGTTCGATTTGTCCTTATAAGGGAACGTATTCAAACTTATTCGAGACATTGTTCTTAGAAGAATACAAGCATACTGTTGCATACCAACGTCTTTCTATATGTATACAGGGTGAGTCTCTCAAAATAGAATATTTTCGATCTTGACTGACCTGGATCCCTCAAAACGTCTTACAACAACATAAAAAATATCTAATTTCATAAACGCAGTTGACCTACATATGTCCTCTACACGTTCACCTATAAACAAAACTATCGATTTCCTGTTTTCAATGCAGACATCCCAAATTCTTCAGAAAATAATGGATTCACCTTTGAATTACTCATCCACAAACCTTCTCTCATCCTCGATCTTCATTCTTGCCGCAACATCCTCGAATCTTATCCTTGCTACGTCATCTTCTAACTTTGACCGCACTATACTAACCCTTACGATTACTAAACGCCATCACTGAAGTTTAGGTACACTGTTTTTCCCCTTAACTCCAAAGAGACACTTCATTTTTCAAATTCTGTACTTACTCCGTTCAACATTTTACACACTCAAAGTTCTTTTGAATGGTTGCTTTATTCTTTACTATTTTTATTCATCTACTAAAACACGACTTTATATGCACATAATCACGTGTTCTCATACAGTAACGGTCGCTCCGCTTCCTCACATTAATTCGTTTCACGAGAATAATAATTTAACTTTCTATAAAATCGCTGTTAACTTAAGTTCCATCAACCCGACCGACGAAAATATAATTTATCAGAAGTTACAGGTCACGATTGCTGTCACCGATATCATAAACGTTATCTGAAACAGCCCGAGCGCATGTTACACGCAGTACGTGTCCACACATAAGGTTACATACGCGTGGGGAATTTATACAGCGCGATCCAAAAGTAGTTACACGGAATTTACAACTCGTTGCGTCGGAACGGCAGGAAACGTCCGAACAAATGCCGACTCGTAAAACGTTGAGGGTTCTAAACAGTCGTCGATAAAATGCGAGGCATTTTTTCATGTTGTTTTTTGCAGGTATCTGTCAATATATCGGATGTTCGATTTACGATCCCATTGGAGAAAAATCAAGAGCCCCGGTTTCGTGGTCTTCTGTGATAAGCGTGAAATCGATTTCGCGAATTAGAGAGGTTCCTCGGCGAATGGCGGGAGCGTGAAATTTTCATAGACACGGACTCCGAGCTATTTTTATCGCGTGCAGGAAAGAGCGGTAACCGG
>JAQQRY010000027.1:0-25000 GCA_028455595.1 Lasioglossum vierecki | reverse complement strand
GAATCCCGTATTTTACGGTTTTATTCGGTGTAATCATTAACGTGGATTCTATGGATTTGCAACAGATGCCTGTCGGTGAACAACGATAAACCACGCGATAAAAAAACCCGTGCGACTTTCAATGGGCCCTTGAATTCATTCGCGACTTGATCAAATGTAATATCGCGGGTACAACTACGTTCGACAACTAGATCTGCAAAATTCAAAATATACACGAACCGTCGTAAACTCTTATTAATAGACTGCGGATGTTCGTGGAAAACAAAAATGTTTTGCGACAGTTGCGGGCAGCAAGAATTAAATAAAAATTCATTTAACTCTTCATAAATGTTTTTACATTGTAAACGCAACAATATTCTTTGATTTTTCTAATCTCTTACCGTTTCACATTTCATCCGGTCAATTTCTGCAGTCTAGTTATTAATGTTTAACTTAAACGTCAAATGGAATTTACTGGATATTACTTATTATTCTTTCCATTTTTCAGTTCGAGGTACACACGTGTATCCTTGTTATGAATGTTTCTAGGTTGAACAGGAAATTCTCCGCTAAATGAAATATTAAACAACACGGAATAAACCATTGTTCCGTCTCCAAGTAGGTTACCATACGTTCCACAGATCAAGTCAACGAACAGGGGACTTCAACCTGTAACAAATTAATTCTCCGGTTCGCGCCGACCGGGTTATTAAACGATACAAGAGGAACAGCCGCGTTCCCGCGTTACAATTCGCAAGAACATTACGCTAGACTGCTCGACGCAGCTCGCGCGATAAAATACAAATATTAGTGAATTACAAGGCAAAACGCGAATGTAACAATTTACGTAAATTCGCGGATATTACGAGATCGTATTTTATTGCGTGAGGTTGGTGGGTTGTGTGGGTGGTGGGGGAAGATGCGAAGCTAGCAATTTCTTGCCGTGTTGCGCGATAATAATAACATCAACGGAGCTAGATGCGCGGTAGCGCGAGAAATGGTAGGGGAAAAGAACTTTATTTGAAAACGCGGGTTCATTCTCTAGTCGGCTAGCTGACGGCTAGCGGGAAATCTATTTTATCCACTGCTTCCCCGGGCGACCATATACGTGGCAGCTTTTCTGTCTTTCTAAGCGACTGCCTTCGAGGTGCGAGGGTTGCGGCTTTTGTTCGCTGCATCCCCGCTAGCTGCAGGCCATGCAACCGCCCTTCCAACTTTCCACTCGCCGCGTCTGGCATCGGGGTTTCGTTTTTCACTTGGAAGACGCGAACGATCTAAATATTTAGACCGACGTGTGTTGGAGTCGCCGAGCTACCCGAATTTTACAGTATCTTTCGTCGAGGACTTGGGTGATCTTTGTTGCACCCCGACGATCACACTTGAAAATCATCTAGTTAGCAGCGCGCTTCTAGAGACAATGGACCATTGTCGGCAGCTTGAGGACACTTGGGTCCTTCGCCCTGGACCCGACGGTCCTCCCGATGACCGACATTCTGCACTTAGAAAGTCTGGGATGGTCCTCCTCACCTTCAATCCTCAGACCTGTAACACTTTCGTCTTTCAATGTCGTTCACGGTCATCCAGTGCTGTTCGAAAAGTAGTTTGGCTAGGTGTGTGTTTAGTCGTGTTTTTCCAGAGGACACTCTCAGGTGACGCGCGGACGTATTCCTACTCAAGGTTGTAAGGCTTGAGCCCGGTTTTAAACTACAGTCATGTCGACTCGAGAATGCCCTCGCACGACTGTTATACTACACGCCAAATTAATATTGGGTGGCCAGTTCAATGGATTAAGTGATAGCAAAGACAATCATTGATCGGTTCGAAAGGGGTTCCATTAAAGGAGTGTTTCGTCCCAGACCTGCTAGTGGACTCGTCAGCAAGGCAATTCTAGCAGGTCTCCTGCCTTATACGCTAGTGCACGCAAGGGTCTCGAATTATACCGCAAAATTTAGCGCGATTGTCCCGATCGCTGGACAATGTAATACCGTGATGCACACTTTCGAAACATGTACTATGTGATCGACAAGACAACAGCCGGTGCGTTGTACTTGTCTATTCGCGGATTCAAGGGTAGCGTTTGTCCGAAAGATGAGAGAAAACCGTTGGAATTCGAATTCCTGACCGTACGCGATGAGGAAGAAAATGCACTGATTGGTTCCTGCCGAAAGTTGCAGTTACCAATCAGCGTCCTCAAGAATGTTTAGAGAAAGAGAGAGACGATTCGTAAAAGGGACGTTCCGTCACTCGACACCGTACTTATCGGCCGAAACAGGACCTTCTTCCGAGACCGGACTCATGGCACGCTATAAACTTAATGTATACAGAGAAATAGACATCTGGAAATGTCTAGGATGGTCACCGGAAAATCCTAATTAACCGAATCTTCGAGAAAGATTCCTAGTCACGAACGCACCATAAATGTTATTCCAAAGAACCGCGTGTCCTGTTCCTACGCGACGGAACAAGAAGACTTTTCAGAGGTTAGGGGTACGTGGGTGTATGAAACAGCATATACCCTCAGCAGTGAATATACGCGGTGGTGATGCGTCAGAGCGAATCGTTGTCGTTAATACGCATAGTAGATCCCTACGGTCGTCTCATCCCGGGCTACGAACACAACGGGTTTAAAGCCTCAAGAGATGAGGTTAGGTTTTTAGTGGGTATAGATACGCCGACCATCCGCGGTCTGAGTCCCACACTACCTTCTTCATGGGGTGTGCGTAATGTCATTTTCCCCCGCATCCTTAACAAAAAATAGGGGTATACGGCTGAATTCTTAGTTGGGTCTAATGAACATTTATCCGGGTCAGTCGGCTAGCACATTGAACACCAAAAGATTTAGACTTTGACACTGTTTGCTTCGGGGGGTGTACATAATGTCATTTCTCCTCTCATCCTTAACAAAAATAGGGTTATACGGCTGATTCTTAGTTGGGTCGAATGAAAACCTATGCAAAGTTTCATCAAAATCAGTGTGTACTCTGTTACGTAGATGATTCGGGTCAGTCGGCTAGCACAGTGAACGCCAAAAAATTTAGACTTTGACACTGTTTGCTTCGGGGGGTGTACATAATATCATTTTCCCTCTCATCCTTAATAAAAAAATAGGGGTATACTGCTGAATTCTTAATTGGGTCTAATGAACACTTATGCAAAGTTTCGTCAAAATCAATGTGTAATCTGTCACGTAGATGATCCGGGTCGGTCGGCTAGCACAGTGAACGCCAAATGATTTAGACTGGCACTGCTCGCGACTCTAAGACATAGACACCGTGAACACAATGAGACGTCGTAACAACATGTATTGACTTTGTGACTAGCGTCAATTTCACGCTAATAAAGACTGGCATCCACCGACACGGACTATTCTTCAATAATTCAAGAGAACCCTTCTCTTAGCAACGCGCTCGGTGAAAAACGTGCATGGTCACGGTCCAACACGTGACACGGTTTCGGGGACGAGATCGAGAGACAGAATGTCGCGGATAAAAGCCGAGAAGCGGAGAGGAAACGGGAAAGGGATGATTGGTATGGCGGTCGGAAATGAGCGAACAGTGAAGGGATGCTCCAGGAACCAAGGGTGCCCGGCCATTGTAGCCGCTAATCGAATTTTTCAAAATCGACGCCGTCGCCGTCAATTTCATTGGGCCAGCAGCTCCAGCACACCGGTCTTTGCTTACTTCATCCGGCTAACTAGGTTTCTTCGTCTCTCCTGCCACGTCTACGGCTCGATCAAGTTTTAATTGGCTTAGGAACCGAGAAAACAAACTGGAAAATGCCACGGCTCGAAGCAATTACAACGTTTTGACACGATAAAAGCGCCACGTCCCGCCACCCACCGCTCTACGTACTCCATTTTCGATGTAACGATTGCCAGAGAGCGTTTCCCCTGTTTATGACGAACGATGAAACGCGGATTAAACGTCGCGCCCGCGCGCTACGGATTAAACGGACATCTTGACACCGTACTCCTCCCTAAGCTCATTATCTGAAAATTTCTCGATGACAAATCGGATTTGTTCAAACACTGAATTAATAATGTGACGTTCTAGTAGAAATTAATGAAAGTTTCATGGACTCCGAGTAATCCGTCGGTCTGCCGGAATTGGAGCAATCATTTGTAATTCATGCGGCTGGAATCTCTGTATTAAATATGATATTGCTAATTAGGAATCCGAGGGTGAAGTTTGTTACCGTCCAGGAACATTTGTTATTCAGCTTCAGTTGTTTTACTGTCTGCGTCATTGTTCGGTTCGGAATCAATGTTGGAAACTGCGGTTGCAAGACTTCTTGTGGAGAAAAGTTGCGGAGTGTTATAATTTCAAAATGAGTAGATGAAACTTAAAATTTTACATACGTCATCCTTGAATAATTGCATTAATTGACTGAAGTAATTAAGGTCTGGTTAACTTCTTTTTATTGCAAGCGACGCATGTAAATTTGATTTTGCATCGAAACCGCAGTCTGATTATTACAAATCATTTATTAAAAATTATTGTACAATTACGATTTGATAAACTTATGACAAGAATGAGTAGATGAAACGTAAAATTTTACACACGTCATCCTTGAATAATTGCATTAATTGACTGAAGCAATTAAGGTCTAGTTAACTTCCTTTTATTGCAAGCGACGCATGAAAATTTGATTTTGCATCAGAAACGCAGTCTGATTACAAATCATTTATAAAGCTATATCAAGATCTCTATATTTTGCAAACATAAAATAACCGATGAAAATGGTACTTGTGGCTGCAAAATATTTTCTTTTGAACGAGAAGGGTAGTTCACGAAGGAAAACGTACGTGTAAAATCATAATTGAAATATAAGCTTGATGTTAATGTGTAAATGTGAATTATTAGTACTATTCTCTGTATTGTATTAGTACAGCTTGACAAGACTGGGTGCGCGGGTAAATTTCGTACACACGGCCGACACAAGCCGTGCATCCGCCGAGACAAGCTCGCCTTGTCAAGACGTATGAAGACGCATTGTCATGTCATATACAAAGCTGGCTAGAATAATGGGCTTTGTGAAACTAGGAAAAACAATAAAATGAATTTGAAATGAAGGAATTCATCCTGTAGTGGTAAAGGAAAGAAAAGGAGAAAAACAATCTGACAAGCAAGAAACCGCGGCAAAACCAATAGTACATTTTGCAATAAATTCTACACCTAGAGACAGTGGCGTTATATTAAATATAATTACTAGACTGCACATCTTTGTGTATTTGTGGAATGTGCAATTTTTGAAAATGCTAGAAATTGAAAATTCTTAAAATTGAAATGTGGGTTCCATGAAATTATGTGGAAAAATAAATTTGAAGTAAAGAAAACGCTGCACCGAAAAAAATAAGAAAACACAGCAGGAACAGCGGCGGTATGAAATTACTACATAGTAGATCATTATGCAAAATAAAAAGTTTTGAAGTGAACTGAAAGAAGAGAAATAAAAATGTATTTCTTCGTTGAATAATAATGAATGAGACTAAGATGACTTGATTCTATCTATTATTATGATAAAAGCTTTACAGGAAAGCTGACTTACAAGTCGTACTACCTTGCATATTACTATATGCATACGTGAGATCCTCGAATGGAAATTTGTAATGCCATCAGAGGGATTCGCTTTTAAATAATCCCCTTTAAAATTTCATGTGTAATTTGCATCGTACGTCTGGAGTTTAGCCGTTTCCGTGCCAGTCACTCTTCTGCAACCTCTCTTCCAGATTATCCCATTAATCTGAAATCCTGAGTTGATATAACCTCTTCCTCCGATTTTTTGCTCGTGCACCTGTTGCCAGTGGAATCGCTTTACGAAACTGGTTAATGAGGAAAAAGAACGTTATTTATTTAAAAGCATTGGTAAGCATTTGATCTGAGTTTCTCCACTCGCCTGTACGCACAGCGACGGGGAAACCGATGCCATTCTTACTCGTGACAATGAGTAATCAATTCTTGATACAATCGATATAGTCTTTTAGATTACTCAAATATTATTATCCGTTTCCTTGAGACGTTGTTCAACCCATTTTATCATAAAATAATTCATTCTTACTTCAACTGAATTTGATTAAAAGTGTGTGTATTATGCCGATTTTTTAATCATATTAAGTAATTAAATATTTATTAGAGTGTATTAAATTCGAATTTCTGAATTTGAAAAATTTACTATTATAATTTTTATATAATTACATGTATATTATCTGCACCATAAAGAACAACATAGAAATTAATATCTTTACATAGTGATCAATCTTATTGACCAGGAAAATTCTCCATTCATTCTCTCAGGTCGAGATCGATAAAAAAAAGAAAACTGAAGATGAGTAAATATATTCTAATTAATGATTTCTATTGTTTTCAAGATCCTAAAAGAGTTGAGCTATCAAAAACGACAGTCAGAGATAAAATAGTTATTCTTATCGCATGGACGCCACAAGAATGAGAAACAAGTTCTAAACTTTGGTGATGCATTTCTAATGGAGAAGTCATGGGAAATAAATCGATAGTACATTCAATGACGTCAATCGACCAAACGGAGTTGCCAGATTCTAGGCTGTCAAAGTAGATATCGAGTTTCGTGATCGGACAATATAAAGAGGTATACGTGACACAGCGTTCGAAAGCTATCACATAAGAACATTTCCATTCGTGCCATTCGACACGTTGTACGTAATTATATCTATGATGGTAAGGTGAACCGATAGAAGTCTAGCTGTCGAAGAACCTGAATTCAATCAGTACTTAAAATCTGGAAGGGTGCATTTTTCTATTGGGGACGAACCATGTAAAGAAATTCGTAGTTTCTGAATTAGGCTTCTAAAAATACTAAATTCTACTTACAATTAGTTTTACCTGGTACTCTGAAAATCTCAAACTTTATTTCTTTTAAATGTGTTTGTTATTTATCGATCGTAAGGTTGTTTATAACAAGAAGTATTGATGATCTCGGCGCAAAGGTTTGATCAGAAATTAAATTAAAGCAATTTTGCTAGTTTGATTAAACTTTCTACGTTTCGATCCTAATATGGATCCTTTTCAAGAAAGAGGAAACAACTGCGTCTGTAAATTTCAAAAGAGTTTTCAATATTAATGTACTGAAAAACAGATTTAAATACAATATTCAAAATAACCTACTTTATTTCTTTTGTCGCAAACAAAATAATCAAACTGAATTTTAATAATACATTTTCGAATTTATTTATGCACTGTAGACATATGAGACAATTCTAAATTTGTGATTAAAATCATATGTATAATCTTTTTAAGAATACTCGATTTTAATCTCTCATATTTCAACAGAAAACATAAACGCGTTGATAGATGAAAGCTTTTTTCTAATTATCTGGCTTTCGTAAATTTTGCTGTATAAAACATTTTGAAAAGTGACGTATATTAATCTCCAAATAAAACAATTTTCTATTTACATATGGAGATCGATCAAGATTTATTATATTTTATGTTAATAACTTCCCAGGAAGGCAAAGTCAATTTATTTGAAAATTGCATACATACTTTGATTACATACTTTTAAGGACTGCATCACTTTGAGTTACTGCAATCGTTTTCATTGACTAGTACCATCCATGTTCATCTCCGCGGAATCTAATTTAAACGTTCACCAAGTCAGACTCAAAATTATTAAGTAACCAGTTAAACTTCGTTTCAGCACAACTCGTTGAAGTTCGAAAACTTATTGGCGCAGCTACAGGATGAAGAGAATATTTTCTTTCTTCAACTTGTTCGCCTCAAATTAAAAGCCAAAATGAAAAGGATTAAGTACGCGTAAAATACGAAGTTACAGCCCCCAAAACGTGTATTCGGAAACTTGTTCTGTGGAGTCTGTCCGCTGCACAAATGCGTTATGATGTTCACTAATCCCAAGTTTGTATTTCCTTCTGTTTTCTGCGAGAATTTTCGAAGCTCTAAATCCTGTAACTAGAGTATTTATCGAATAAAACAGTCTCGGTTACAAGGAGTGATACAATAGAGAGGATAAAGGGGACACAAAGTCGCAGTTAACGGAGCAAAAACTGCAGCAGCTAAGCGAGCACTGATGTACTTTGAAATGGAAAACCTGTAACTTGAAAGCTGCTTCTCTTTGGTCCACAGACATCACAGAACGGGTAGTAATAAATAAATAAAAAGTAACCCTTCATCTGCATACTGGGTTGATTTTAGTCCCACTGTTTTTATTCGGTTTTTATTTTACACTAAATTCGATCAGCTTGTGTTCGTCTAACCACTGTTTTAAGTATGGGTCCTAAGCGACCCACATTTCGGACAGTCTTAATGTTAGTGCAGAATATAGCAATTGGGTATAAATAAACAGTGAAAACATTTATAACGTCAATAGATCAATACTTTCGACTCATTAACCTTTAAATGGCCGTTCAAAATTTGTTAAATGCAAAATTTTTAATTCAATTAATATATTTCATATGCACCTCGGTCGAATTGGTAAACAGAAACATAGTGTGATGATAAGATTTCATCATTAACTGATTATTAGCCCCAATAGTTCACATAAGGGATGAAGCCATAATAGGAAGGAAGAAATTTTTATTTGGCTCCTGTCACTTACAATCGAGATTCAAAATTTTTATTTATTACACGATAATCTCTTATTTTTCCATATTTTTATTTAAATTGTTCATTGTTTCTAAAAAAAAAATGGGAAAGCATTCTAGAATATTTTGTTATTTTTTAAAACACAGAAACCTAAAAACAATTGCACGAACGATGCAGCCTGCAGACAATGTCAGTAAAAATATGGTTGCAGATAGAGAATTACGAAGTAAAATGGGAACTAATGAAAGAGTAGCAGACTGGTAGCTGTTTATAATTGCATTTGTCTCTTAGCGAGCGTAATAAAAAATTATCACTGAAAGCTAATTCATGATTCGTTGTATTGTAAAGTTGCATTGTATTTCCAACCTGACGATTAAATATCCGCGAGACTTTTCAATTTGCTTCGAATGGATCGTTCGAAAGCTCCTATGACAAAAACGAAACAGTAACGATGACGAAGCTGTAAACAATTGTGAGAAGTTGCAGTAAGTACTCCCTAAAGTGGAGTAAAGCGAAAGCAAAACTGCAAGAAACGGCCTCGGCGGAGTTCAGTTACCGGGGATACTCGCGGAGGGGGGAAAAAGGGAAACAATCGGACATAGAGACAAAGCGGGGTAGCATAATTTATTACGCACGACAACTTGGTCCCGCGAGATTGTTGGAGGGAGAAAAAGCTGCATGTGATAACACTGAAATTAAAGTCACGGTGATTAACCGTTCTTACGATGCATGAACGCGGACTGACAGCGGTAAGGAATTGCAAAGTTTCTCTGTATGCGGAGAAGAATGCGGAAATAACGTCGTTCCTGCGTAACATTGCAGAATGCACCGCCGCAAAGGAACATAAATTTTTACGACACGTAATAGAACTTTCATACATTGCAGAAAGCTAAACTATTTAATACTGTGCTGAATCCTCTGGGGTGCATCGTAACTATGACAATCAATTTTTATATGTACGAATCAACTTTGTAACCAGCCTTACATTTTTTCGAAAACAATATTCATTAAGAAATAATTATAAGATTGTCGTGAACTATATTTTCGTGTATACATACGTACGTGCATTTATCAGTAATTTTGTCGTATGTTCACAGAATTACATTAAAATAAAAAGTGAGCATAAGGCTCTACATTGTAAGGGGACGTCATCTTTTTAGGTTGAAATCAACCCTCTCGTATTTCTCAGTTGAATAAAAATAAAAATTATTGAATTAATTTCTGGATCGTGAACAGACGAATTAAAAAATTTTGATGACTTTCAATTAATTTTAACACACTTTCTGTAGAATGTAACTCGCAGCAGCGTTTGCTTTGAAAAAAGGCTGAGCACAAGGTTTTTTAAAGGGTTGTTTCAAAAAAGCTCGTGTGTAGCAGAAAGCGGCTATAACGCCACTGGAGTATCCACTCTTGCAGGATCAAAGGTGCGGGGACGCTTGCACGGGGGCGAAGAGAGAGAGAGAGTCTTTGGAACGATACATTCTAAATAAACCCTTAAATGTATTGTAATTTAATCCCGGTGGCTGGCAGTGCATCGTTCAGAACAGACGGATGGTAGTGGCTGGGAAGCGAGAAGAGACGATGCCTGTCGGCAACGATTTTATCCTATTGATTTCGCGTGACCCACGGGAGAAGAGAGTACAACCGAGATGGAAGACCTTGACATCAATATCGGGTACAACAGCCACCTCTGGTTCCACCACTCCAGACACTCCTCCCCTCTAACGGTTCTCCCACTCTGGACACCTCTCCTCACCGACGATACTCCCACTAACGTACCTTGAATCCCCACCGTTCGGTCGGGAGCCGGCCACGTGACACGAATCGGAGCCGACCGCCGCAGGAATCGGATGAACTCGGCTTTCGCCGTAAATACTCGTTCGTCTCAGCCTTCCAGAAACATCTGGCCCGGATGGCCGGACGTAAGTTACTGGCGTAATATGGCGCGACCTGTGAAATATTCCCGCTCGATGCTCGCCGAGGGCGACGTATATTTAAATAATTACTCCCACCCACACCCAGCCGACGAACATACTTCCGGCTGCTTCACCACCCTACTCTTTCGATGTAACTCCTTACGTGATACTTCGTCGGCAGATGAGCACCTTGCCCCGAACGGGGTTGCAACCGGCACGTCCTCGCCTCCGCCGTCGCATTCAAATACCGGGTGCAGGGTAATGAGTGCCGGGGACGAGGTTGTAATACACTCCTACGGGTATTAGTCAATTTCATGGAAGACCGGCTCGATATTGTTTTCCCTTCGGGCTTTTCAACGTTTTCTATTGCGGCAATTTATTAATGCAGT
Organism: Lasioglossum vierecki; assembly: GCA_028455595.1. NCBI lineage: Eukaryota > Metazoa > Arthropoda > Insecta > Hymenoptera > Halictidae > Lasioglossum > Lasioglossum vierecki. Next base: position 14,143 of record JAQQRY010000027.1, on the reverse strand, counting down.
AATTTAGTTAATGAAACCGAAATTGGAACAATCGAATGAACCGTTCTGCATCATAAAATCTTAATAAAGTTTCATTCTCTCCAATTTACGAGCAATCCTCTTATAATACGGTTCCGATATAATTATATATTATAATAATTGCTGCAATATCCTCGCATAAAACTTTTTAAGTAGAAACACCGAGGACTGGTCAAACACATTAACTTGTGTAACGTGGGTCGATAAACATTCATTTTGTATATTGTTTGAAAGATTTACACGAGTAGAACATGTGGCACAATTTCCATTGGTTTTCTCACGAAGAATCAATTTCCATATGTGCATTTCCAGCGTCGTTATAGTACGTCAGGCAAACGTGTCTGACCAATGCCCGTTATCACTACTTGCAGCGACTGCAGATTGTTGGAAATTACGCTATATTTTCTGCTGACTTCTCCATCTCTACACCATCAATTCATGTAAATTTATTGTAAAAATCTATTACTATTACCGTAACATACGTTCGCAATTTTAGTAAAAATAGTAGTAAGTGGAAGAAACCAGCAATGGTCAGACAAGCGTAAAAATTGGTACTTAATGGATTAGACCACAGACGCGAGTTATACAATTTTTATTTTAGGATGCCATAGTCATAAACTAATGAAGATGATAAAATGAATTATCATAGTTTTAAAAATTAAAGAATTATTATTAAAATAGAAGAAATGTAGTCTCATCATAGTTTTAAAAAAGGAATGAATTATCATTAAAATTGTAATCTAGTATTATCAGTTTAGTACTTTACTCGGTGAAAATTTTTAGTAAAAAGAGGATTTCTAATTTCAAATAATTTACACAGTAGTCTAACCTTTCAGCACTGCACATGACAGACGAGAGTTTCAAAATTCGATTTTTCGGAGAATTAAGCGTAATCTACATTGAATTTAATCCTTAAAATGTCCGCCCCTAGTTGTCAGTCGCGAAGAGTGCTTAATAGTTTCAAACCGACATTTCATAGTTCCAGCTAATTTATGGAAACCACATCAAAGGATCGAAGCATAAAAAGCTTGTGTGACATAATACTCTCTCGTAATAAAGCGTCGTTTAATCGCTTATCCAATAAATGAGAAAGTATTCTGAGCAGGCCAGATTGTGCGTATAGTTGGTTCTCGCGCGTGCGTGTGTGTATGTGCTTATGCATCAGAGAAACTTCAGAGTCTATACTTTATATCTCGTTAGGATTTTCCAGTTCGGAAATAAAATGTTATTCGCCGCGTTATTGGATTCGCTAAACTTGTATTATCCAATTAGAGTTGCCAGACGTACAGCAAACGAATGAAAATTATATGCACGTCGAATGTTAATGTTTGTCCTAAATTATTCGGCGATAAATAAACAAGAATAATTTAAATACGTGTGTACGAGGGCAAGTCAATACGAAACCTGAATTTTCGTGTTTTAACAACAAATACCGGAACGCATTGCTATGGTATTAATAAGTATTTGTTTTTCCTGTTTGTTTTTCTGACTGCATACACGTTTGCGAGCTCTCGTTTAAAATTGATCAGGACGCGTATGTAACATGTATTTGCTGTCGTTAAATTTTTATGCGACGTAGTTGTTGCACCGGTTTAAATTTGATTAACCTCACGATGTCTTGTTCAGTCATAAAAATATTTCATATAATTCATTACAATAAAGCGAACGAAACATTACGATAAAATATAAAATGCAGTATGACAACGTGGATAACATGCATATAATAAATAATTCTTACCGTGTACCGTTGCATTGGAAACGTTAATTAAGTTTCCCTTCATCCGTGTCTGAACAGAATCTTTGACATACTAAATGAACCTTTGTCTGGCAATCCAGTTTCAATTAATTAATTGATAAGAACCAATATTTGCATAAGCGTCCAGAGTCTGCTCGTTATTAAACCTGTGAAAAGAAAGAATTTGATCATGCTTGAGAAAATATTGATGACCTTAATTCCTTTTGTAAACGAGTCATGATATAAAGAGGACTGACCCCAACGGTTTCTATCTTAGGGACATCTATCTCACATGAATGAAGGTATCACTCCGTATTATTATTCAAAGGGTTCCACGAGCATAATAGCTCGAGTACATTTTGCATAAATTTTATATTATCAGAGAGGCGTAAATAAATAGAGAAATTTAACATTGTTCAACACAATCATGCGTATACAATTTCGTTGAACAGAAAAGAGTGTACTCGCACTATAAAAATATCATCTCTTTTTTCAATGAAACTCGAAAATAAGTTTAATATTGTTCAAAATAATCATGCATATAAAAATTTCTTTTCAAATGGAAGGTACATTTGTATTATAAAGATATTATCACTTTAATTTCCAATTTTATAAAGTAATAAATTTCTTATCAATTTTATTCTTACGTATTATCAAAAGTAGATCAGTATGATCTCTGCAGTGAAAATAATCAAATCATTATTGTTTTCGGCGCTGATCCATCGAAGCATCGGTAAAAATGGGATTAACTGTCAAAAGAGTAACTGGTTGTTTAGCAACGTTTAATGCTCGTTTCCTTGATCCAGCACGAGATTCGGCCCCGACCAAATCACGATTATACGCAGCTCATTAATGGAGTATGTATTTACACGTTAGCCTCGTTTGGAAGTGGTATTTAGTCAGCAGTGGTGATCCACTGTAGTACACGCAACGGAATTCCATTCGGTTATAATAACATTCCGTAATGCCAGCTCGAAGATACGCATATTCCAGCGCATTATTGGCGGCGGTATTGCTAGACTAGAACGAAAAGGGGATCGATCGATAGGCGAAATGAGGTGATCGTTCAGTTACGTAGGCATTTTCTTGTTTGTGGTTCATATTAACAGACTGGCGCATTGTTATCCGAATAAATTCCTTCACCGTGGAATTTATTGCTTCGGATTAATCGGATCAAGTAACGCTCCGCTGATTATACCTGACGAACTATTTTGTTTCACTTCGCTCGCTTCCTCGACAGATTATATCTTTCAGCCCTACTACTTCCACCGATACCATCAATAAGCCCGATTGTCAAAGCTCTCGAAAACAAATAACTCTAAAACGAAAACTCTGACTTTTTTTACTGATTTAGTTCATTCTAAAATAAATAAAATGAACATAGTCAACACGTGCTTACGGCATCGGGAGACAGGAGAGACGATACGTGTACAATATATGTGTACAATGTGCTTCTCTATAAATCTATATCACATTTAAGTCAATAAACATAACTAGCTGCACACAAGGAAATTTTCTCAGTGAAAGAAGAACTATGTGAGATAAAATAAAATAAAAGTACAAAGTACAAAAATACAATTTAGTTTGTTACATAGCTCTATGTGTATGTCCAATTATTTTAAATTATGTTTTTTTAGAAATTTCTTATATTCTTTTATAAATGATTATTGTTTCTAATACGCGAACAGAAGTAAGCCAACGTATAATTCGTATTTGATAAATTAAACTTCGAAACTTTATTGTTTAAGATGATCACAATTGTACAACGGAATTAAAGGCACGTTTAAACCGTGAATTAATTATTTATCTTCAACAACGAGACACAATCATCATTTAATAGCGAGGGTGAATCTATATACTAGACATTGGTGCAATTTCCATCAAATTCGCCACGCCATTAGAGTATTCCTTAATAGTGTATCATACAGATACCTCTCCGCCTCTGATAAATCATCGGCAATATTGGAGATCTCGATTCAGACTTGCACATGCGACTGATGATATAGCAGCAATTTAGAGTACCTAATCATATAGTCAATTTACGACAATACAATGATTACAGCAGTGAGAAGCATAACTGTTTCCACACACTTTCAATCAGACTAATTTCTTTATGAATGGACCAAACGACTTCAATTTCTCTGACAGGCTTCAAGAATTAGTTTAGTAAATGACATCTAATAAATACATTGAAAAAATGCATTTGGTCGTAATTGTGATAAACAATAGTAAAAATTGATTTTTACAGACTTTTTTACGTAATTTAAAAAATGTGTTTCGTAAAATCGTATGAATTATATATGTTCTGGAAAACACATTGAAATTGGTTTACGAATCATAAACGATCAAAAGTGGTAAAAATTGCAATTTTCCATGATTTTCTGGCTTGTAATCACTTCTTGTTGTTTATAATTTGTAAACCAATTAACTGATTTCAATGTGTTTTCAAGAACATATATAATTCATACGATTTTACGAAACACATCTTTTAAATTACGTAAAAAAGTTTGTAAAAATAAATTTTTACTATTATTTATCAAAATTCCGACCAGATGCATTTTTTCATCTTATTTATTAAACTAATTCTTCTATTCTTACAGAGAAATCGTTCGGTCCATTCGTAAAAAAGTTGTTCCGATTTAAAGTGTGTGAAAACAGTTATTATTAATGTCATTGATAAATCAGAATTCTGCCAAGATTTAAACAAAATCCTGTTACACAGAATATAATTTTATCTGTTGAAAATAAGTACACTTTGTCCAGAATGGCTGAAATAATTGAATCGCTCGGTGTATAGTACACAATTTTTCGCCAATATTTTCGCTCGTCTTTCGAAAGCCGCAAAACCATCTGAAAAATATCATTCCTCTTCCCCCGCGTGTAGAAGCGATTAAACTCTCCGTGCACGGACTCGAGTATTTCTCGGACGCCGTATATCCGAAGAAAACAATTAGTCGGTGAAAAAGTGTTCGCGGCTTCGAAAACGTTCATCCGGGCATCCTGCAGCGTTTCTCATTATTCTTCGGCGCGATGTGCTCAATATTTGTCAACGCTTGAGCAAATCCCGCAGAAGCCGTTAAGAAAGAACGACTATCCACGCAGAAACGTAAATTACTAAATTTCTTTGCGAACGGAGACAGCATAATCCCGGCTGGTCTACGCTTACAGTTTCTGTTTCCTCCAAGCAATTTGCATGGGGTCCGTGGAAGGAAAGGAAGGATTAGCCGCGCGAAATAAATATTCAGAACAAGGACAAGCCACGGGGGTTGGTGAAGGAAGAGGAACAGGAGATGGGATGTCCTGCAGGATAGCATTCGTCTTTCGGAGATGGCGGGACGACGATTTTTTAATTGAATTATCAGCCGCCGGAAAAGTACCGCGAAATAAAGAATATTATCGTGCTTGAGAACATATTTAAAAATAAATCGCGAGACGCGGAAGATAAGCAGAAATTTCCTTCTTGCTTTAATAATTTTATTAAAGCCAAATATTTTATTAAGTCAAATAGTTATTTTAAAAAGTCCTCTAATTCTTCTGAGGTTTCTACTGTATTTATTTTCACCAGAGTTTGGAACCGGGCATTGCACAAGTAAACATTCTCTATTTCTATTTGTTTTCTCGTGAAGAATCAATTTCCATATGTACGTTCGCTGCGGATTTACTGTACGTCAGGCGTACGTGTCTGACCAATGCGAGATATCACTACTTACTCACAGTGACTGCAGACGTTGGAACATTGCTGTATATTTTCTGCTTTTTTACTCCATCTCCGTGCTATCCATTTCGGTAAAACTATTGTGGAACATTATTATACTAGCGGGTCTTCCAACCAACTCTCGACTAAAATAATTAACTCTTGACGAATTAAAATAATTAATTGTACACGAGTTAAGGCAGAGAATAGTTAAAAAATTATACGAAGCTCTGGCCAGACGAATAGTTTTCGTGATAAAAAATGAAGCAAGCTCCATAAAAACTAAAACTATTGTACATTCCATTTTTTAAACACCCACCATTTCGTCCCATTACATTGTCCTGAAAATTTACATTTTGTTAGATGAAGCGATGTACATACATATGTACAAGAAATTTAATTTCCATTATCCATTAAATAAAACTTAGCATTTTTTTACAATATCGTGTCAAATTCATACTGAAGATTCAGAACTGAGCCTAATGAGTATATACATATATATATGTATGTTATTAATTTCCTTTAAATCGAGATGAAATTCTATTTTGCTTTTGTTAAGGTATAGTTATGGAATAAGATGTAGGCATAAAATAGACATAAATTTTCTCCTTTTCTAGGAAATTACGAACTCCAAAAAAAGTTCTAATCACTGAAACCTTGAAATAAATGGTGGAGTGAAGGGGTTAAGAAATAAACGTGTTTAGACGTGGAAGGAAAGGAAGGATTAGCCGAGCGAAATGAGTATACGGAAGAAGGACAAGCCGACGGGGGGGGGGGGGGGGGGGGGGGGGGGAGAGGGGGAGGGGGGGGGGGGGGGGGGGGGGGGGGGGGGGGGGGGGGGGGGGGGGGGTTGGTGAAGGAGTAAGACGATGAGATGGGACGTCCTGTAGGATGGGATTCGTCTTTCGTAGACGGCGGGGCGACGATTTTTTAATCGAATTATCAGCCGCGGTCCGGGAGCCCCTGATAAATGTGCACATTCGTCTAGCTCCTGGGCTCTACCTTAGCCAATCTGAGCGCAACGCAGCGCGCCGGGCTAAAATTTATGACCGCCACAGGCGCGACCTGCTCGCACCACAGCTTTTCGACGCCTCGGAGCCTCGCAGCACGGCCTGCAATAATTATTATCGAATTTCCATTCGACTCTCGTTTGCCGCCTTGTATGTAACCTCGCCGGGGAAACACACCGGCCTCGTATCTCTGGTAATGGAGTGACGGGGGCGGACACCCACCACCCCCGCGAATACAGGGAACGATCATAAAACAGGCCGTGACCCGCGTTTCGAGTACAGCGTGTACATGCTTTAATTGTTTCTGCTTGAACCGGCCCACCAACCGAGCACACCATTCTTCGCTTTTTATTTCGCTTCCTGGAACCTCCAAGGGCTAATACGTCCGCGAGAGATCTGGGTCGTATGGGACGCGAATTAAGGGGCTCCCACGCATCTAGGACGAAACACAAGTGGCCACTATTTTGATGAATGTTTCTTGGAACTGCTTTTTCTCAGCCAAAAGATGCTAGAGGTGTTTCACTTCAAGGGGCCACTCTAGGAGCCGCTGTTTGCACGCACTTTTAACAATTTTTTCATTCAAACTATTAAACCTTTTTTACACTAGGATCTTGCACACATATTTATCGGTGCTCGATGTGCGTGTGTGTTGTCTTCAATGTAAAAATTATTAAAATTACTTGAACTGTATATCTTTTTGTGGAGCATGTTTTTGAAAACAAATGCATTAAATGTTTTTGAAATTAAATACGTTAATTATTTTGTATTAATATAAATAGAGCGCGCGCCGCGCTTTCTATTTCGATGTGCGTGTGTGTTGTCTTCAATGTAAAAATTATTAAAATTACTTGAACTGTATATCTTTTCGTGGAGCATGTTTTTGAAAACAAATATAATAAATGTTTTTTTAAAATTAAATACGTTAATTATTTTGTATTAATATAAATAGGGCGCGCGCCGCGCTTCCTTATTGTTATATAAACATCCCTTCAACTTTAACATGTATCCGTAAAATAAGCAAATTTTGTTTCGCACGAAGATCTGCAACTTAATTAAAGAGCAAAAACGTTATAGACAGTGAATGAATCTCCAAAATCCTTCGGTTTTCCGTGATCAAAAACTATCAAACCCAGCTGCATTCATTTCATTTTAAAAACAGGAGATTGATTTAAATATATACTTGCAAAGGATTATATTCATCAAAATTGTTTTAAACCGCCGGAACGTGAATAACATCCGAAAATAACATTGATATATTATAATAACTACCCGGACCGAACAAATTATATACCAGCACGCTTCTTACTCGAACAAACGGTATTGTTATACTCCACGCTATTGAAGCGGGCTATATCCACTTATGCTTTGTGAGCACCTGTCCCGTTTATATGTCTACAAATTGTGTCAAACAATTAAAAACTTCGGACAAATCGCGCGCGTCCGATCTTTTACGTTAAACACTAAAATTGTGCGAAAGAAGAACATAAACATTTCATGCTGATTTCATGGGGCCACGTTTAGACTGGCGGAATAGTGCTCCTTTTATAGAATCCGTTCGACACAGTGAGCCAATTTCGCTTTGCGTAAAGCGGCACGACGTACTACTATAAATGGAACACGAGATTCAACAACAAGAGTGATAAATTTTATTATCGGTTGTAGTGCACGCTGCAACGTCTCCGTCACGCGTACCATGCGGATCCATGCACATAACGTGCTCAGAAACGATGCACAAAAATTTTATAGCAAACGCAGAAAATGAATGACGGAACTGATTGATTCAGAGAGAATTCAAAATACTTAATAGTAAGAATTTGTAAATCAATAGTTAAAATAATTTCCGTGAGAACATTCTGAGATTGGTTGCAGTTAAATATTATTCCCAAATTATCTGAATATTAGAAATGCTACTGAAAATATAATAAATTATCTTAAGATATTGTAATGATTTTCGATGTTGTTTTTATTTTGGTGACAGTATTATTGGACATCTATTACTTTTCCAAAGTAAAATACAATTTTGTATATTGTATTTTTATAATAGTATACTATAACGATACTGTAGTAAAATTGGGATTTTTATTTTTATTTGAAAATGTAGTAATGTAAAGATAAACGTACAATATTATTCTGTAATAATTGCATCGAATATCATATCAGTCTCTCGTATCAAGCAAAAAATGTACGAGTTTCAAGTAATTCTTATTTTCTTGTGACATTTAAATTTGAACATCTCGAGTAGTTTTATTTAAAATCGAGGTATTCCTGCAGTTCTGCAGTTCGATTTCCAGTTGATTATGTTTCTTTTGATCATACGCATCCGGGTCGCTAATTTCCGGAGTATGTACTTTAAGATATCGACGTTGGAAATCCTCCAGATCGTCTGATTTCCTAAGGAAAATTTATTCCGAGCAATTTATCCGATCTCCAAAGCTGTAGAACGATACACAAAATGAATGCAGAGGTAAGGAAAGCGGAATGCACGAGCATCGTCCAAACATGACCATTTGTCTCGTCTTCTTTTTAGTTCGAAGTCATTTAAAAGCTCTATACTCGACTATTCCGTAAAAATAAGCATTATTTCCTACAAATGCATCTCCACAATGATAATCGTTGAAACGAAGAAACAATTACATTATTTATATAGTTCACGTGATCAATATTTACATTGTAATTAAAATAAAATATAAGTAAATTGAAAATGAGGGAAAATTTTTCCATAATCTCATTTTGAAATATACGGAACAAGTTTTAAGTTGTAATTACAGTAAACTAGAAGGAATATGAAAATTTCAGATAATTTTTTCTTAATCTCATTTTAAAGTACAGGTAACAGTGGGAATCTTGTAAAACACTATCAAAAGCAATGTGAAGATACATGTTTAAACGACGAAATTATTAAAAACAATGTTATAATTATAATCATAATTATTATTTTAAATATATTTTTCCAGAAAAATGATTTTCATAACTACACTCAAAATAACTGTAAACGACTTGACCAATTGGCTGCTGAGTGAAATAAAACTATTATGCATTGTACTCTAGTTTTGATCCGGTCCATTAAATATTTATTTGAAAAGTCAGCAATCAGCAGCCGATGAAAAATGAACTTTCGGCTATTAACGAACGTTTTCCATTAAAAAACCTAAAAGCTGGAAAATCGTTTCGCGAACAATGCGTCGAAACTTTTTAACCCATGCGACATGATTTATGTGGCACGGCCTGTGTGTGCATATTTTCTTTTTCTACGGTAAACTGCGATAAAATAAAAATTCAACTTTTGTTTCGCAAAAAAGGGAACCGGAATTTTGGTTCGCCGTCCATAATTCTCGCATTAACAATGACCTGATTCGAATGGCGGAATTTGTTAGTAAAAATTCTTGTTTTCCGTTGACTCGAACGGTTCTCCTCTTCTTTTTAATGAGAGACGAGAAATTCTGTGCCGTTAAAGCGTTGAAAATTGGAAGGAGACGAGTTCCAATACTTATCACGAGATATCGTCGATCAATTGACAAAGTGCCAACCCTGACTTTTCATTCCGGAAGCCTTTTCGTGTCTCATCAACCAGGCACTTTGACCTCTCTTAACACCTGAATACCCCGCGCCCCTTATTTCATCTCAAGGAGACACTCGACGAATCAACAAGCAAGTGAATTTCACTAGACTGCCTGCTAGAATAGATAATTACATTCATTCTTCCTTTCAACCGTGCCTTTCTTAGGATATTCCTTAACGAAAGCAACCGTTGATAACAGCGAAATCTTATTAGGTCTGTCGCGACGTAATCTACTATTTCCTGCACAGAATTGACGCATAATTCTAACTTGAAACAACTTCCAGCTTTTTCCAATATCAAAACTAACCGAGGCAACAAATAAATTATACCAAATGCACCCCCATTAATTTTCTTCCCCCTAACACGATTTATTACTCCGTTATATTAAAATTTTCGATGAAAAATTGTTTTTTAATGAATTTTTCTTATTCAAATGACACCAAACACGACACAATTTCGATCATATTTATCAGTTTAATTCACGAAATACTTTCTTCTCCCTAACACGATTTATGGCTCCATTATATTAAAATTTTTGATGAAAAATTGTTTTTTAATGAATTTTTCTTATTCAAATGACACCAAACATGACACAATTTCGATCATATTTATCAGTTTAATTCACGAAATACTAGATACTCGATTATCCGAACTAACCAGTGGAACATGTGTTCGACTAACCTGTTTGTGACTCAGAATGCAGAATTCAGATATCACCGGTTTGGATAGTGGCAATTTTACTGAGTCGTGACTTAAATAAATAAATATGGTGCAAATTGTGTTGTGTTTGGTATCATTTTAATCAGAAAAAATGTCACACACAAATATGGTGTTAATTTTTGAATAACAAGTTTCTATAAATAAAATTTTAAATTCCATTGTTTTCCCATTCTTTAGAAAGCCAGTATTTATCTGGAGTGGAGAATGTAGTATACATCTATAGCTGGAAACAATGAATAGACGGTTTTCCCGATTCTAGTCCCGAATGGATATGCCTGATCGCATTTACCAGCTTACGAAGAATTTGGTGTTAAATTGCAATTGTAAAGAGAATTTACACGGCACAGTGCACACTGATTTAAGCATGTGCTGAAAACAGCGTTCCAGCATTACAATTGAAAAGAAAAACGATTGGAAATACTTTAGATTCGACGCTCCAATTTCCTTAATTTAAAATGTGTTACTGCGGGCCCTTTGTTTGATTAAATAACACACTCTTTGTATACGCAGAAAAATTCTTCTTGAGTGCTTATACTGGCGTTCAAAATCGAAAGAGTACTAAATAATAATTATAAGTTATATATTATAATAGTATATTATAAAGTTATAATAGTATATTATAATATATTATAAAGTTATATATTATAAGTAATAATTAAATAATAATTAGAGTACTAAATATTCATTGAAAAATTGTTGATGTTCATACCACAGTCATTCTGGGTCAATTATAAAGCGTTAATCCTCTGCATTCATGAACTTTGATTAAATTTTTAATCAAAAATACTTTTTCCTTTCGAAATTAAAATTCAACAGACTCTGGCGACATTAAAACATTTTTTAAAGGATCAATATCACCGTAAAGTTGAAGAAAAGAGTCTTCTCTTTACAACGATCTCTAAAACTTAATTTATGATTTTTTTGTTGCCGTTTTATTGAGCTTTCAATGAAAAGTCTGACGGCTCTAAAAAATGTTCGGAAAGAGTATGTACCTTCGCTTTTCCACTCTCTTTCACGAAGCTGATGTGGTCGTTGATAAAACTAATTAAGGGTTCTAAAAGCAGAGGCTTTATAAAATTAATTCAGTATGATTGTCGCGTGATTCTTTGTCACGAAATTGAAGCAGTATAAATATCACAGATGCAAATTTTTCTTAACACTATTAGAAAATTAAATACACACAGATTTACATGACAACTAAAAATCTTAAAATTCAAATAATTTCTAGTGTGTAATATTATGTAATACCAGAAATAATTTCGAATCAAAATAAACGAGTTTGCGTACTCGTATAATGTGTGCCACAAAGAATGTAAAAGTAGAAAATCATTTCCGTATTCAATTTCACAAAGTGCAGCGAACATGATAAAATGATAACGCACCAAAGGCTTGTGTCCTCCTTTATCGGTATTATGCATATTTTTCTCGCAAGGGTGGCTCCGTGCGCGTATTACGCTCTCCACCTATTATTCGAAATAATTTGATTCCGGTAACGCACAATCGCATTTCTCGCTTACTGTACCTCTGCTACTTATCATGGAAATGGATTATTTACAATACGCTTTGTCATCCGGTTCTTTTATATTTAATCCATTTGCGTGATTAATTCTTTCGGTGGCATTCGAAAACAACGTTTGTGTCGTTATTAGTCCGCGGATTTTCAAAATTAAAATTAGGTATTACATCAATTGCAGAAATAGTGGTCACGTAAAAATATCTTTCTTTGAATATACTTTGAAATTCTTTTACTCTTTCCACCACTCTAAATTGAACTAACATATTTTTGATTGCCGAAACAATTCTACTACTTTATAAAATTCGATTTCATCCCTAGTAGCACAAAATATTGTATACACATTCATATAATATTAAAAAGAGATTTCTTAATATTTAATATTTAAATGTACATAAATATTTATTTAAACTAAATAACAAATATTTATTTAAATTAAGTAACAAATATTTCTTTTTAAATATTCAAGAAATATCTATTTCATATTACGAGAAACATATTATTTTGTAAATATTATACGGATCCTTATTTTATATTAGAAGTAGAATATTTTTTCCTAATATAAAAATAATATTTATTTCATATTATGAAAAAAATATTTTTTTCTTATTATAAAATAAATCTTTATGTAATATCAGAAATTATACAAAATTATATAAAATAAAATAAAAATTTCTTAATTGTAATAAGGTCCTTTCGAAGATAAAATGGAATATTCAATAATAAATGTATATATGTATATATGTATACAATATTCAGATCCAATATTTTTCTCATATGAAAAAATGTGGCTTAAAGAATATTTTTCCAATATTTAAAAAAAATATTTATATAATATTTTTGTGCTACTAGGGATGTATCTACAGCTGACAATGACCAAATTAATTGCATACATATATGTAAGCATCTATTATGCGGCTAGAAAAAAATTATTTTATACTTCTTAGTCCGTCTCAAAAACGTCGTATATTAAAAATTTCTTTTATTTAAATAATTATATTCTGCTTTTTAGACGAACAGACAGACCAGAAAGCGTGTTCATATTTCATGGTCATCCATTTTTGATCTATGTTTAAAGTTTCAACTCTCCAGCTCATCGGGAAGTTAGTTTAAAATCAATTGCAAAATTTGTACCGAACAGACAAATGTACAGACAATCAAGTGAGTTAATAAAAAAACGTGGTAATATAACTGTTGCTTGTTGTACCAGTTATGTATAAATATATTCATATTACAATAAATAAATATTATATATTGAATATATAGTATTATATTAAATTAATATTATTATTTATTTATTTATTTTAATCTAAGAATTTAATTATATATATATATATATATATAGATCATTTAGGAATAAATATATTTAATTTATTTAAAAAATCAATTGCAAAATTTGTACCGAACAGACAAACGTACAGACAATCAAGTGAGTTAATAAAAAAACGTGGTAATATAACTGTTGCTCGTTGTATATATATATATATATATACCAGTTATGTATAAATGTATTCATAGTACAATAAATATTCTTATAAAAAATTGTAAAAATATTCTTATTATCGTACGATACATAGATTCTTCGCATTCTAGAAAATTTTTCCTAAAAAAAAACAAGAAATTTAATGTTAAATTCTACCTTCGTTTGAAAGTAGAGCAGCTAATCTACCCAACACACTTTGTCCCGTGCCGATAGCTCAATCCGTTGCCCAGATATAAGCGCTTAAAGTTTGCGCGTAAGATGAATGGGGTGAGGAGCCCATTCTGAAATAATTTCCTGGAAATGCGTACGCACTAATAGTAATAGTAAAAACTGACCTGCCCGAACCGATGACGTGTACGGTAGGTCAGTAATGTCTAGCGAGAGCGAGAGCAACATAATATACGAATGAGA
>JAQQRY010000026.1:8890-26019 GCA_028455595.1 Lasioglossum vierecki | reverse complement strand
AGATTATGTTTATAATTAATAATATGAGCGTCTAAAATAGGGGGAAAAATCAAGACAACCACCATCAGGTTCCCATGTATTTTTCTAATACAAAACGATTTTGTTTACTGAAATCATGAGTGCACCTTACAACAATCAACCTTCCTCTGTATAATGAGCCCTCACACAGCTCCTATTATGCTCGTATAATGACAAACAACTCGGTCCCGCTAACAGTTTTCACTTGTTTTTCTAGTAATATTCTGCCTGTACCCTACACCCTTGACACGTTGAGTGCCACGCAGTTTTATAGCGACTTCCGCGTCAGGCCGCGCGTGCAGGTATCGTAGTAAGGTATCGTAGTACTGTCAGTCACCGGCGACTGACGCGACCTGAACGGAAAGATCGATGTCAGTCACCGGTGACTGACGTGGCACTCAACGTGTTAAGGATTTTCCTTATAACTTGTAGTAACGTGTACGATCACTCAAGTATTTGACGAGCCACGCGTCCTGATATAGCTTACGCAGCGAGCGCACTTAGTCAATTCCACTCGTGTTATAATCGCGAACATTGTATTGTTATAATTACGAAGCGAGTACTCCGCTATCTCAAAGGCACTACTGATTTAGGTAGATATATTTTTGAAAGGATGATGGCATTTTGCGAGGCTGTTCAGACTCCGATTGGCCAGCGAATCTACAAGATCGAAGATCTTATACCAGATTCATTCTTGCAATGAACGGCGGGCCCGTAAGTTGGAAGTCAGCGCAAGCAGCGCACGATCGCGCTCTCCACGATGCGCAATGAAGGCCGAGTACATGACCGAGTACTCTGATGGAAGCGACAAAAGAGGCCACACATCTTCGGAATTTTCTAAGCTCCGTCGGGATCTTGAAACAAAAATGTATTCCTTTATTTAACGATAATCTAAGTGCCACAGGATTAGCTAGAAATCCGCTTTTCCACGGTAGATCCAAACACATAGCGTGCGGATCATCCATAAAGCGTCTAAAGATATGATAGCGGATGTGTTGACGAAAGGTCTTTCTGGGCCGAGTCATAACAAACAAATGTATTTCATTTTTAAAGATTTTTAACCGCTAAATAGAGTCACATCTTATTGTATATCAATGTCCGTGTTATCTCATAACAAAGAGAGATGTATGTATTTACGTCCGCGTTTTCAGGGGAAGTGTTGGAATCAGAGTGAAGCAAAACGCGCGAGTGAACCTGAATCCGTTACTTTAAATAAAGTCCTTGTGAATATCAGCCGCGGTGTAATAGCAACCCAAGAAAAACATCCTGTAAACAGGAGCCGAGTTCTCTATGGCCATAAAAAGTTGTGAGATCAATCAAAATACGGGCAAGTTCGTTAGCTTAGAAATACCTCTTGCAATACTGAAAAAAGGGTTTGCAAAAATTAGTTTAAAAAAACGCTATTTAATTTTTAAAGAGTTACATGCAGGGCTAAATTACTCTAACTTGACCGCTGCCTAACACCTTTCATGGGCATTGGTTTAGAAAGTAAAGGCCAAGTTTGAATGATTTAGCCCTCCATGTAACATTTAAAAATTAAATAGCGTTTTTTAAAACTAATTTTTACAAACCTTTTTAATTAACTTTTTAATGAACTTGCCCGTATTTTGTTTGATCTTACAACTTTTTACGGCCATAGAGAACTTGACTCCTGTTTACAGAATTTATTTATGTTGGGATTTCATCATTTTTTGTTGAAATTTTATTAATTATCAAGTAGGTCTTACTCTTATCCCTGATTCATCAAATCCTGAACATTTTTCCACTGTTCCCGAGATAGCGCCACGTTTTTTTTTTTAATTCAAAAGGCTACATATGGTTGAGCATACAGTATATGATTTCGGTTAAGCCTTTGAAAATTTTGTTATTTTTGTGATAGGACGCACCGTTCCCGATATACAGCCATTCTTCTTTTTTTTGAGGTGTAAAATTTCAAAGTTTGATAATTACTCCTTCGATGGTTTGTTATGGTGGACCTATGTATCAAATTTCAAGCTTGTAGGTCAATAGGAAGTACCCAAAAGGTTTTGATGACTGACTGATCAGTCAGTTTTTGAGGTCCTATATCTCGGAACCTAGTAATGTTGGAAGATTAATGTTTTGCCAACATTGAGACATGATAGCATTTAACAAGTGTACGAAATTACATCTCTCCATCTGCCTCCAGTTCCGAGTTACAAGCCTCTAAAATACGGCTAAGTTGTTTTGTGTAAAAGGTGGTAGTGCGAGAACTTGGCTGGTGCACTGCCGTGCACCTAGATACATTTCTATAAAGCGTTCTTGCAGAGCACATTACGAGTTTAATTAGATGCAGCCATCTATTCACTAACACTAATACGGTTCAACAGTTACTTTCGGGTGTTTTTTTAAATAATGGTAATTATAAGTAGAATCAGTAATTAAAAACAAATACAATAGTTTGTTCGGAAAATTTAAACTAAATAAAATACACAAGTTAGGTTATAAATACAACAAATAACGGCAAAACTTCTAAGTACCTTTAGGCACTAAATCTTGAAGCTTCACGTAGAAGTGAACGTGTTAAAAACGTTCTGATAAGAACAATTTATAATTACAACAATTATAAAATAAAAAACAATTGTAACTGATTAACTGGATCTACAAAAGCTAATTTGCCTTAAGTGCTAAATTAAATCGTGAAGCTATACGTAGAAGTGAACGTGTTAAAAACGTTCCAATAACAGCATTTAACAATTCCAACAATTATAAAAGTCGTTGCAGCTGATCCACTGGTTCTGGAGCTAGCAAAGCTAGATTGCAATATGTCCTAAATCAAGTCTTGAACCCACGCCTATGATTTTATCATTCACATATGCCGGGAGTGCCGCTGAAAGCGTCAAAAACCATCTCAACAATTCCAATAGAAACAATGCCGGAACAACTTCGCACCTCTAGAAACCCACCAACGAACAGTCAATAACAATATCCCCGCTATCAAAACTGTAATCAACGTGCACAGCCCTCCCGATAGATCGCTCTCGATCTCGTTGCTGTCGCTGGAAGACTAGCTTAGACTACCTTAGAACAACACAAGAATCGTGAGACTCACCAAACACAAATCAATCTAGTCGGCAAGTACGTGAGAGTTAAAGTTGTTATCCTGTCCACAATTTCAGGTCCACAGTTTATGGAGGTAGTATTAACCAGAGTAATAGAGACCAGGTGTAGGTCCTTAATTTTTAATTGTAGAGGCAACCCGGCTAGCAAATCAGGTGTAGGTCCTCAATTTGTGATTGTAGAGTCAACCAGAGTACCAGAACAGGTGCAGGTCCTCAATTTTTAATTGTAGAATAGTAACCAGAGTACCAGAGCAGGTACATGTCCACAATTTGTAATTCTAGAAGCAACCAAGCTAGCAGAACAGCTGCAGCAAGTAGCTCTAGCTTCCTAGCTCCAGCTGGGAACCGGTGGGTAGCACTCAGTCGCGTTAAAATTGTTCCATCAGTAGCTAAACTCAATACCCAAACTCAGTAGCCAAACTCAGTACCCAAACTCAATACACAAATTCAGTATCGAAACTTTCCAGCAATTTACTCCGTCACTGATTTATTTCGCACGGACACAACAGACCCGAACAATTAGGTAACCTTTCAGCGAACCTTCAGGTAACCCTCGAATAATATCCTTGCAGAAGCTCCTTGAAGAAAATTCTTGATAAAAATCCTTGATGAAAAACCGACACGAACAATTAGGTAAACCTTCCGGCGAACCTTCAGGAAACCTTGAAGAAAATCCTCGCAGAAGCTGCTTGAAGAAAATTCTTGAAGAAAATACTTGATGAAAATCCTCGAAGAAAATTCTTGAAAAGAATCCTTGAGGAAAATCCTTGAATAAAGTCCTTGCAGAAGCTCCTTGATAAAAATCTTTGATGAAAATCCTTGAAGAAAATTCGTGAAGAAAATCCTTGAGGAAAATACTTGAATAAAATCCTTGCAGGAAAAGCTTTTTGATGAAAATCCTTGAGGAACCTGGCTCAGGCTCAGGCCGAGGACATGTCAGAGAGCGCGGCGCGAACCGTGATTGCAGGTGAGCGAGGCTACCGCGGTGATAGTCAAAGCGGTACTGCGAGGCTGGTCGCGACCCGGCGTCCCCCTCCACCATCGACCCGGAGCCCGGCGGCCAACCGAAACCGAGGATTCTTAGACGTTTAAACTGCCTCCGCTCTGGACCCCCCAGCTACCAGCCGATACCCATTTTACGAGAGGGTGGATCTCTCTCTCTCTCTCGCGCTCTCTCTCGCTCTCTCTCTCTCTTTCTCTCTCTCTACTACCCCCCGAGACGCGCCACTTTCGGCAGTCTCTCTCACGTGTTGCGCACCCTGTAAACACCGATCATCTGGATTTCATTCAATTACGCGGGTAGCTTGATTCGACGCTCCCAGGGATTTCACGAAACCCTCAACGAGTTCTTCGAACAGGATAGAAATTGTGAGGGGTGGTTGAGGAATATTTTTCGGGAGTTGTGATGTTTTTTTGGGGATTGTTTAGATGTTATTACACTTGCAAATTCTTAGCTATTTTTAGGAGAGATTTCAAGAAATTTTCGATTGGAATTTCCCTTAAATCAAACCTTGATAATTTGCGAAATTTTAGCTGAAATGTGCCGAGATTCGAAACTTGAGGTTTCTTCAAATTTGAACTTGAAATTTTTATTCATTTAAATTTGAAATTACCCTCGATTTATACATGAAACTTTTCTAGATTTAAACTTGAAATTTCCCTATAATCAAAACAGTTTTTCCTCAAGTTTACCTCGGAATGTCCCTCAATTCTAAACTTGCCATTTTTCTCAAGTTTAATTGAGAATTTCCTCAAGTTGAAATATTCAATTTTTCTTTAAGTTTACCTGGGAATTTCCCTCAAGTCCAAACTTGAGATTTTGCGAAATTGTAGCAGGGAATTTCCAAGATTTGAACTTGAGGTATTTCTCAGTTTGAACTTGTAACTTCTGTCGATTTCAACTTGAAATTTTCCTGAATTTAACTTTAAATTTCCCTCTAATCAAAACAACTTTTCCTCAAGTTTAGCTGGTAATTTCCCTCTAATCAAAACAACTTTTCCTCAAGTTTAGCTGGTAATTTCCCTCTAATCGAAACAATTTTTCCTCGAGTTTACCTGAGAATTTCCCTCTATTCAAAACTTCCAATTTTGAAAAATTTTAGCTGTTAATTTCCAGGATTTGAATCTTGAGGTTTTTCTCACTTTGAATTTGTAGTTTCCGTCAATTTAAACTTGAAATTCTCCTCGATTTATACTTGAAACTTTCCTAGATTTAAACTTAAAATTTCCCTAAAGTAAAACTTGAAATTACCCTCAAATCAAAACAATTTTTCCAAAATTTGGCTGCAAATTTCTCCCTCAAGTCAAAATTTTCTATTTTGCGAAATTTTAGCGGAGAGTTTCCTTTGATTTGAAACTTGAAGATACTCGCATTTTGAACTTGTAATTTCTATCCATTTAAACTTGAACCTCAAATCAGAGCTTGGAATTTCTATCAATTTAAACTTGAACACTCCTTCAAATCAGAGCTTGTAATTTTCCTTTATTTAAACTTGAAATTTCCCTAAATGTAAACTTGAACTTACCCTGAAGCTTCAAATTTCCCACAGTTTAAACATGAAATTTTCCTCGATTTAAACTTGAATTTCCCTTCTTCAATTTATACATGAAACTTTGCTAAAATTTGTAGTTTTCTGCACGTTAAAAATATGGAATGATAGATACGCGAACAGGAGAACAATGTCAGAGGGAAGGTTCAAGTGAAAGCAATAACACTTGTCCCTCGCAAGAGAAGAGAAATCGATTTCTCTGCGGCTGTTCACCCCTATGAAACATGCAACTGCGGCGAACCGTTCTGAAATAATCGAACACGAGGAAGCGGTGTCAATTTAAAATTATCCTCACGGCGAGTACGGCGGAATCTGAACGAAAAATACTTCCACGTAGCATCCTGAAATCGAGGGAAACGTTAACTTTTAAAGGGAAATTTCAAGTTTAGATTGAGAGGAATTAATAGTTCAAACAGAAAGGAATTCCAAGTTTTAAATTGAAGGAAATGTCCAGTTTAAGTTGAGGGAAAATTGTTTTGATTTGAGAGAAAGTTCAAGTTTTAAATCGAAGGAAATTTCCAGTTAGAATTATGAAAAATTTCAACTTAAAAGTCAACTATCATTGACGAACTAGTTTGTTTTAAACTTGAACCTGCGTTTATCCAAACAAATGTTTAACATATTCGTTTCACTGATGATCCTACCATCAACAAAATGAATTATACTTCTATTTTAACTTGATCAGAGTAACGAAAGAACAGTAGAACAATTTTTACCATTTCGTTGTAACAAACTGTTCTGAATTCATGAAAAAATCAAATCTATTCAGTTTTATGTTAGTTTCCCTTATTCGATAGAATTTTCATTTGAAATATCAGTGACGGCTGTGCCCGAGAAAAGTTTAATTTCGTCGGACCGTGTAGGTCGTCGCTTTGACGTCGGCGAAAGGACCGATGAGTTTAAAAAGGATTCGGGACGACAATGGGCTAGAAAGAAGTGAAAGAAGAGAAACGAAGTGGTGGCTCCGTTAGGCGAGCTTTCCACGAAGTGCCATTGCGTTCTCGCGAAAGGGAGAAAACGAAGAAGAAGAAGAGGAAGAAAGTTCAGAAGGCCCTCGCTTTAATTATTGGTATGCGGCCATTGTTAATAACAGCACTCGGAATCAAAGGAGCTAAACGGAAAGGTGCTATCGAGCCACTTTTACATCTCCGATGATTCTGCCGTTAATTAATTAAGATTTATTCAAATGGAGGACCGACTTGTGGAGTGGTTTTTGAGTCCTCGCAAAGTATTCAACGAGACTTATGAACTCGAAATTTCCCTCGATTTTAACTTAAAATTTACATGAATTTTAACTAGAAATTTCCTTTGATTTGAACTTGAACTTTTACTGAATTTAACAATTGAAATTTCCCCTACAACTTAAACTTTCAATTTCCCTCAAATCAAAACAATTTTTCTTCAATTTAGACAGGACATTTCTTTCAATTTAAATTTTGAAATTCCTTTCAATTTGAAGTAGAAGGGTATAGCCGGATAAGATAGTCGAAAATGCCCTTGAACAGAATTGTATCGACTTTCGGTATAATAGTACTTTCGGCTTTTAGTCATTTACGGACTGTATTACTTTTATCTTTACTGTGTCTTTTATTCAGTAATAAATCAGTAGTAATTATATTAAAAATATATTGATCCTCAAAGTACTCAAAAAATATTTTTCCGAAAAAATCATTAAAAATAGTCTGAACATCGTTCAAAAATATTTTTACAAAGATTCAACAATAATCATATGGTTAGGAAAAAGCATCTGATTAACGAAACAAAAAATTGACTTGCCGGGATTCGTACCTGGTTCAAAAACTCTTCAGCGGTTTCGCAACGGAGACCATAGCCGCTGCACCAACCGACGTCCTTGAAATTATCTTCTAAATATTCGAATATACGTACGTAGTATTATTTTCGTTTTTTGTATTACGCAAGTTTTAAATCTGGAAGATGTTTCTCTGAACGCAGGAATGTTTAGTACTACATAACATATTTTTAAGTTTCAGAAAACATAGGTGTAACTTAGGAAAAACGTCGAAAAAATCGGTTTTTATTTTTTTTAACAACGGCACACCAAACCACAAAATCTGAAAAAAGTCATGAACAATACTTGTAACAATATATTGCTGCTGTAAAAATGTAAATCTTGCCAATCTAGAACTTCCATGTGAAATCTGCATTTTTCTGAGGTTCTTGATTTTTTACAAGCAAGATTTCTAATTTAAAAATCTGAAACCAATTGCGAAGTATGCATTTGGGTTCTTGACATGTGTCAGATTTTTCTCCGAATTTTTAAACACAACGAACTAGGGAAAATAGGTCAAAAACTGATTTTTCGGTTTTCGGTTGAAACTTTGTACAGTATGTTTTTTCTTGGTGCCCTATCGAATGACGCATCGTCAATACATTTCGGTTTAAGGGTATTTTTGACCATCTTATCCGGCTATACCCTTTAGCTGAACTAACTGAACTTGAAATTTCCCTCAATTTTTTACATTCTGAAATCCTGAAAACCTTATATTTTCCCTCTGTTTAACCTTTAAATATCTATCATTAAAACATATGTGTATATGAAAAATTCGTTAGAATATCCGTTCCTTTAATATTCCAACTAAGCTGTTGGATTAAATATAATAAAATTAATTGCTTCCATTAAAAACACTGCTTTCATCTAACGGAATATATTAAAAATTCGTTAGAATTTTCGTTTCTTTAATATTTCAACGTAGCTCTTTAACTAAGTATAATACAAATTAATTACTTTCATTAAGAAGCTGCTTTCATTCAAAGAGATGTATTAAAAATTCATTTAAATTTCCTTTTTATAAGTATTTCAACAAAGCTGTTGGACTAAATATGATAAAATTAATAGCTTCCATTAAAAAGCTGCTTTCGTCTAAACAGATATATTAAAAATTCGTTAGAATTTCCATTTTTTAAATATTTCAACAAAACAGTTCTACTAAATATAACAAAACTTAATTACTTCCATTAAAAAGCTGCTTTTATCCAACAAAATATATTAAAAATTCATTTAAATTTCCATTTCTTCAATTCCCAACGAAATTGGCTGAACAATGTCGTTTATTTCCTCTTTGCAAACGCGTTTACATTCTCCGTCGACAATCATCGAGGAACTCGGGGGGCAAGCAAGCCCGATCGCAAGACGGATTTAGCTCAACGGCGATGGAGTGAGAGATCGTCATCGAACTTTTAGCTTCCGGAAAATGTGACGCGAATGCGCAGAAAGTTTGACGTCAAACGGTGTTCGGTTAAGGGACAGGACCTTTCGACTGGCCGTGGATATTGATTTTCCCGGTGTTTTCAGGTTTCTAGAGCAGCGAACGTTGCAGCGCAGACGCCATCCTCAACATGGCGGTCCATCAGACGGGAAACGTTTCGCGTCGCGGTTTCAACCCCTTCGACTTCCACTCCGAAGGATTTTTCGAAAACCACCTGGTTGAATTGTCGTCGAAAGGGGAGAGACACGTCGGAGATAATTCGTCGAGGTTTCTGGTCAATTGATTTACGAGGATCAACATGGCGGCTGAGACATGTGCCGCTGCTGTCACGTGCTTTCTGATCGCGTCGATCACATTCGCCAATGGTGAGCTCTTTCGATTTTACGCACTCGTAATTATTTGTTTCAATTCCGATTCTTATCAGATTGATGTTTGGATTTTGTTTGGATCATTGTTCTTGGGGATGCAACTGTTGATTTGTTACTTGAAACTTTCCTAGATTTAAACTTGAAATTTCCAAAAATCAAAATAATTTTTCCTCAAGTTGAGCTAGGATTTTCCATCTAAACAAAGTAATTTTTCCTCGAGTTTAGCTGAGAATTTCCCTGAATTCGAAACTTATATTTTTAAAAATTTTAGCTGTTAATTTCTAGGATTTGAATCTTGAGCAGGCTTGTGCGAGAACCCGAAATTTTGGGAAATCCGACGCTCAGGACGGAGAGAGCACTCTTGGGATCACGTTTCGAAGAGCCATAGGCGAGTAAGACCCGTAAACGCTTCGGAATCCCGAAGAGTTTCGGGATCCCGAACGGTTTCGAGGCCCCGAAAGAGTTTCGGGGTCCCGAAGAATTTCGGGAACCCGAAACGTATCGCACTTTCGGGAACCTGATCCGTCTCGGCCGAGATTTCCAGACCCGTCCCGAACCCGAGAAATCCGGGTTCTCGCACAAGCCTGAACTTGAGGTTTCTCTCACTTCGACCTTGTAGTTTCTGTCGATTTAAACATGAAGTTTCCCTCGATCTAAACTTGATACTTTCCTAGATTTAAATTTGAAATTTTCCTCTAATGAAAAAAAAAATTTCCTCACGTTTAACTGAGAATTTCCCTCAATTCGAAACTTGCTGTTTTGCGGCTACGAATTTCCTTCGATTCGAAACTTGAAGTTTCTCTCACTTTGAACTTGTCATTTCTATGAATTTATACGTGAAACTTTTATAGATATAAACTTGAAATTTCCCTCAAATCAAAACAATTTTTTCTGAGTTTTGCTGGGAAATTCCCTTGGATATTTTTGGATCATTGTTTTTGGGGATATAGCTGTGGATCATTATTTCCGAATATTGGGATTTAATTGAGGAATATCAAATTCAACGTTTTGCAAATCAATTTGAATCATTCGAAATATTTAAAATTTAAACACGAAATATGGTAATTATTTATTTCAATTGATTTCAGTTATCAATCATTATCTCTTTACTGTTTCTTTAGTAATAGAAATTAATTGGACGATCATAAGCGTTGAAGACCAACTTCAAAATCACGTTAAATCAATTTCAAGTATAAATTCAAGGGAAATTTTAAGTATAAATTGAGGGAATAGTCAGTCAAGTTTAAATTCAAGGATATTTCAAGTTTAAATTGAGGGGAATTTCAATTCTAAATTGAAGGAAACTTCAGTTTTTAATTCAGGGAAATTTCAATCTCTGATTTGAGGTAAGTTTAAATTGGGGGAAACTTCAAGCTTTTCAAGTTTAAATCGGAGAAAATTTCAATCCTAAATTAATTAAGTGAAATTTCAAGTATAAATGCAGGGAAATCTCAAATGTAAATTGAGGTAATTGAAAATTTCAATTCTATACTGAGGGAAACTTGTAGTTTAAATTGGGGGAAATGTCAAGTTTATTATTTTCTCTATTCCATGGGACTATAAGGACAATTATTATCGACGGAACATCGAACTCACCAAGCTGCCGAACGAGCGAACGATTTATGGTGCTACCAATGCGACACATTGGAAGATGGAGAGAGATGTTCCAATCTAACCGGAAATTATAGCGCTTTCGAGCACAAGTGCACCGGCGACAAAAGGACTTGCATGGTAACGAAGAAAACCATCAACGTTATTTCAATAATTATTAATAGCTTTTTAAATTTCTTACAAACATAATCACTTATGGCTATTCAAAAGTTATCAGTCTTTTCAATATTTAGAAAAAATTCTCCATTTTGCATTTTCAATGTTTGAAAAATCCGGAGTTTATATATTTATTACTAGTCTCTGTCACTTTTTTTGTATTCCACGATTGTTTGAAAATGATCAAATGATCAGTTTTGTATTGTTTAATATATATTTAAACTATCTTTATATATTATAATATTATATTAAATAGTATAATATTATGTAATATTTCAAATTTCAATTATCAAAAAAATATGTAATTCAATATTCAACATTATATAATATAATTATATCCAAATAATATTATGATATACTGTATATTATAAATATATTACATATGTATTATAAATATCTATATATTTATAATATCTTTCGAATCTAATAGTAGTAGTAAATAGATTTATTTTTTGCCTTTTGGCCTCAAAATGGGGTTACTATTGTATATGTATCTGGGTTAGCTTGTGGGTTCAACTAGTCTTCCTTCTTCCTCTTATTCTTCTTCCCTTCTCCTTTTTTCAAGTTTCATACGCATCCATTCGGTTCCTACTTCTTCTCCCTTTAGTATCTCTCTTATTGTTACGTTTTCTCTTGTTAGCTGTTTGCATTCTCTAATCATGTGTT
This sequence comes from Lasioglossum vierecki, assembly GCA_028455595.1. Classification (NCBI taxonomy): domain Eukaryota; kingdom Metazoa; phylum Arthropoda; class Insecta; order Hymenoptera; family Halictidae; genus Lasioglossum; species Lasioglossum vierecki. The sequence continues at coordinate 14,344 of JAQQRY010000026.1, read as the reverse complement.
CCAGTGTTTTTCTTTCCCCTTTACATAATCTGCAACTCTTCTTTCGTCTTCTTCATATCCCTGCTGTAGACTGTTATTATTCTCCATTTTTCATTATGTATCTTTATCCGTCTCTCTTGGATGTGTTCTGTTCCCCTGTTCCCTTCCTCCTCTTCTATCCCTTTTCTTATACCTGTGATAATTCCACCTATCGCTCTTCCCTTCCTTTCTCTCTGGTGGCATATTTGTATTTCCATGAGAATTCCTGTGGCAATTTGTCTTTCAGTCCATCCCATTTTTTCTCCTCCACCCATGTTTCTACTAATCCTATTACATCGAATTCTTTTAAAAAATCCCAAAACTGTTTGTCTTTGTTGTATAATCCTGCTACATTCCAGTATCCGATTTTAATTGTGTCCCTCCCTCTTTGATTTCTTACTTCTTTCCCAATTCTGCGTACCCCCTCTCCTCGCATGTCTGCATCCGCATACGCGCGAGGAGCGAGTGTTAGTACTACCTTTTGCCGTGTTTTCGTTGTCCTTCCAAGTTCAGTGATCCTCCAATGGCTTAGAGGTTCACCGAACTTGACCTGCTCCAAAAATTTCCCTGCTTCAGCCCGGCCTCCTCTTTCCAGACAAATGTCTTGTCGTTCATTTTTATTTTTCTGTATCCCACTTTCATCTTTAATATTTCTTTGTATCTCCCTTTCCTTTTTGGTCAGGTCATTATCAATAAACAGTCTCTTATCTTTCAATGTATTCTTCTTTAGCATTACCTCTCTTTTCTGTTGCCAGCTCTTTAACTTCGCTATCAGCAACTTTCTTCTCTCTCCCCTCCCTACCCACTATGCTTCCTCGATTTCTGCCTCCACCTGCAATTCTTGCCTTAGCACATACTCTAACGTTTCCTTCCGTGTTTCCTTACACGGTAGATCTTCTCCTCGTAATGTAATATTATTCCTCCTCTCTCTTTTCTCTCTAGCCTCTTCTTTCTTTTCTAGCCCTTCCAATCTTCCTGCCAATCGTTCTGTCTGTTCTGTCTGCCAAGAGTTCAGTATCGAGCCTTCGCTGTCCGATCTTTTTCTTCCCAGCTGTTCTGCCAGTTTGGTCTGCCCGTACCCCTCTCCTCCTTCCGCTCCTGGCCGCTTTTGCCTGCTTTGCTCATTCGAATCTTCACTCTTCTTTACCTACTGTTGTCTCCGCTTAGTTTTCTCTCTTTTTTTTTATTTTTTCCACTCCCACAAGATGTCACTAAATCTTGCCACGCGTCATGCCTCGTGCAATCGTTTCACACCTTCCCTTCTTCACCCTTTTCGCACCCTTTTAACCCTTATTGACTGTCGGTTATACTTTCCAACGGATGTTTGTCTCTTCCCTTCACTTTCCACCTGGCCTCGTAATTTCCTGCCCACTTTTGCCACACTTTCTTTCTATTTCTTTCACCAGCAGTTCCACACACGTTATACTCTCGCACGCGTCACGTGGTTCCCCCTCTTTCGAATCTAATATTGTAGTTTAAAAAAAGATTGTTTATGGATATTTTTCAGGTGAAGCGATTTTCTTATACGACTAGCACAGAAAATTCAACGTCAAGCCCCCAAACGTGGTCTACCGAGAGAAACTGCACGAGCAAATGTGAGCCCGGATGCATAATAATTGGGGAACGTACGAAATTGTACGCGTGCACCGCTTGCTGCGAGCAACTGTTCTGCAACGTCGGCACCGGCGCTGCCGAACGCTTATCAAAGAAAGGCGTCGATCTATTTCTAGCTCTTATAATGCAAATTATTCTCACGATCGTTGTGTACCCGTCGTGACACTGTAAATAAATCGTCCGACAACGTTTCTGTAAATAAATCCAATTTACTATTACACTTTCTCCATCATTTATTGGTTCCACCGTTTGCAAATAATTTTCAACTTTCTGCAAATTAAATTGAACACTTTATAAATCAATTTCATGTTTTTGCAAATTAAATTGAACATTCTATAAATCAATTTCACGTTTTTGCTAATTAAATTGAACATTTTATAAATCGATTTTAGCTTTTAGGAATAATTGCAATTAGTTGTTCATTTATTTAGATTAGATTATACATATTTACTTAGATTTATTATGTGTACTTTCATTGTCTAAAATTAAATTCAAGCTTTTACAAATCAATTTTTATAAATCAAATTTCAACCCTTCATAAATCAATTTTGAACTTTTAGCAATTAAATTTTAACCCTTTTTCCATTCAATTATGTACCTTTTACGAAACAATTATTGAAATTAATATTGAAATTTACCTGAAATTAATATTGATAATTTTCACAATTTAAACTTGGAATTACCCTCAATTGAATATTGAAATTTCTCTGGATTGAATATTGTTAATTCCTTTAATTTAAACTTGGTATATCTCTCAATTTAATATTGATGTGTATATTTCGTGGAGGGAAGTTTCAATATTAAAATAAGCCGAATTTAGTATTGATGTTTCAATCAAATATTGATATTTCTCTGGATGTAAATTCAGCGAAATTTCAATATAAAATTCAGGAGAAATTTCAAGTTTGGATCAAGGAATATCTAAAGATTTAAATTAATATATATATAACGATTTTTAAATTCAGGGAAGTATAAAGAATCAAATTGAGGGAAACTTAAAGATTTAAATCGAGGGAAATTTCAACTTGTAATCGGAAAAATTTCATGTCTAAATGAAGAGAAACGCCTGGCGTTTGAACTGTATTCGTCAAAATGGTCAATGAAAGAAATAGAAGAGTAAAAAATAGTTTATTCATTCATTTTATTTGCATTAGAATCTTTTGTTCATTAAGGCATTCGGCATTGTTCATCCAGATAATCATCCAGAAAACATTTCATACCCTCAGTGGTTTTTAACAAAAATAAAGAAACTCATTTAATTTCATACGGACGATCGTCGTCGGCTAAATCCGAATAAATGAAAAATAAGCAGATGAAGTTGAACATTTACGAGAATTGTTCATTAAGGCTCGCTGTCCGCGGAGCGTAGCGTAATCGTCGCGTAATTGTCTATACTCGAAGCGTGTACCAAACTTCACGTTATTACTAAAAGAAAACAAAGATGTCGAGTGACAAGGAGACTTTGATTTTTTATAATTATATTCGACGGAGAAGAAGAAGAATAAGAAAATTAAAAAAAATAATAACAATTAACAATAATTAAATATTAACTGAATCAATAATAAAAATGTATAATATGTTGAAATAATAACTAATTGAGGTGTAGTCGAAAAGCAATTGAAACCCGCTCATGAAGCGATATCTCGATATTGGTCGCAAACTTCATTCATCATGACGTTTGCCGTACGACAGTGTCGTACGCTAGGCGTTATAACGCCGTATTCTATATACATATGTATGTATACAGTGAGCCACGAAAGTATTCGAACGCCACTTAAAACAAAATAATGTTTTTATAATTGAACCAAACAACCTGATTTTTTATAATCAATTCGAAGCATGCGTTTATGAAATTATATACAAAAAATATTTTCCAAAAATTATAATTTACAAGGTTACACGCAAAAATAAAAAAGGCATTTTTTAAACTTTTTTTTAATTTAATATATTTTCAATTTTTATAATTATATTCGACGGAGAAGAAGAAGAACAAGAAAATTCATGGTGTATCCTTACATTTGCAATTATATTAACTGCAGAATATTTGTGGCTACAAGAGGGTTAGCAGAAAACGATGTTAAATTTCAAGCATTTTACAGAATGCGCAAGACTACGTACAAGAATCTTATCATTTCAGATGCGTATTTTTTAATTAATACAGACATTCTATTGCCATGGCAAAGCAACCTGTGGTCTTAAGAAATAATTCGCTAAATATTCGCGCAAAATTAGCGGAGAAGGACGCCCAGAAATGTTAATATTTTCCCGCGTATTGGGAATCATTCTAGGCGTTGCCGAAGAAACTGTTGCATTATTATTTGTATTATGTCCATATGAGACTCCATCATTTCTCCGTATGTAATTGTGAAGTACACAAGCACATTTTATAATAGAAACTATAGTTTCATATTTACAGCATCGAATAGGTGTTAAAAACACTTGAAATTTTTGTGTTAACATGCCAAATGTGCATTCGATATTTTTTCTTGCGCATTCTGTAAAATGCTTGAAATTTAACATCGTCTTCTGCTAATTCTCTTGCAGCTACAAATATTCTGCAATTAATATTATTGCGAATGTAAGGGTGCACCTAGAATTTTCTTGTTCTTCTTCTTCTCCGTCGAATATAATTATAAAAAATCAAAGTCTCCTCGTCACTCGGCATCTTTGTTTTCTTTTAGTAATAACGTGAAGTTTGGTACACGCTTCGAGTATAGACAATTCATAGACGTATAGAGATAGACTGGGCCGTCTTATGGGCGAGTTGAAGCTCACAATGGCGGCACGCGGTATAAAGAGTAAGAGAGAGAGAGAGCGATAGCCAGGGGGTATTGCGCTCTCTGTCTAATTGACGCGTTGGTGGGGAAAGATTCCCCTCGTTGCGTCGACTTCCTATTCGATCCAGTACAGTGACATCTAACATCCATCACACGAATAGTTAGGGGAATCTTTCCCCACCAACGCGTCAATTAGACAGAGAGCTCAATACCCCCCGGCTATCGCTCTCTCTCTCTCTCTCTCTCTCTCTCTCTCTCTCTCTCTCTCTCTCACAATCCGCCATTGTAGGCTTCAGCGGTTCGTACAGGCCACGCAGTCTATCTCTATACGTCTATGAGACAATTACGCGACGATTACACTACGCTCCGTGGACAGAGAGCCTAACAGTTCAGAAAAAACATATTCACTAACACAGTTTAATTGAAAAGATAATTGGTTTATACTAACATTCTCGATCTCTCCCGCTCGAAGAAAGAACGTCGCACTGCGTCTCGATCTCCATTCTCAAACAGAATCTCTCTCTCTCTTTCTCTCTCTCTCTCTCTCTCTCTCTCTCTCTATCTATCTATCTTTGGGACGAATCAGTAACAAAGAAAAAACTCGGTAATTTCAATTAACCAATAATCAGTGTCTAAACTCGAATGAATAATAAATAAACGCGTCTGTTTGAATATCAAATCGAAATCAACTTCAACAGAAATTAGATGAATTCGATGTCCACCGCACGATAAGAATTCAAATTCCAATTAATCATCCCGGCAGAAGAGGACAGTCCGAATAAATACGAAACCAATCATTAAAATTGAATATTTATTCATTTTTCAATAGTGCTATGTCACGATTCGATTCTTCGAAGCATCGAAGCAAGATTCAAACGGTTGATCCTCTTCTCGCGGAATCTGTAATGGAAACAGAAAACCATTTAATCACAATAAATAATAATAAATTAATAATAAAATATTAATATAATAAATTATTAACTAAATTCAAGGGAAATTTTAAGTATAAATTGAGGGAATAGTCAGTCAAGTTTAAATTCAAGGA
>JAQQRY010000024.1:0-12919 GCA_028455595.1 Lasioglossum vierecki | reverse complement strand
TTTTTTTGCAGTTGTTGGGAGATAATTCGCTACTCCTTTTTCATGGATGCATCCATCTTTTTCAATGCGTGTCCGAACGTGTCTCGTGAGAAGTTTCTTATTAATTTTTCAGAGCGGTATAGGGTTTCCTTTATCTTTTTTTCGCGGCTGGTATCGAGTTACCAAGTCGTGATATCTGGTAGCATCTTTTGTCACACAGTCTTTTTCTCCAATCATTTCTTTCCTCTTTTATTGTAGTTGGTGAGGGATAACAATGAATATATATATATATATATAACACGTTGGAATTTGAATTGCTACCATACGATTCGCGAACGTTCCATACTTGCAAGCGTTTTGCCGTGTTAAAAGTTATTTGAATTCAGTATTCACAATTACACCGCGTGGCGCATCAACTTGAAAGTAATATTTTGTTAACAACGGTAGCAAAATGATTGAAACGTTGAAGAAAATGTTGAAGTGTTTGACACGCATGTCAATGCTGGTGAGAACTATGGATGAGTATCGCGAATGGTTTCGCTCGTACATCGAGTCTCTACAGTGTTGTATCAAATATCTAGCGAGTGCAAAGGATGAATTGTCAGTAGGCGAGAAATTTAGTTTAACATCGACTATGTGTCGTATGAAAACTTCGAACGTTTCGTTGCATCATCGTATTTTATCATCGCGCGTCAGTAGAGGTTTATACGATCGCAAGGGTGCGAGAGCCTCAACGCTTCGTTGGGAAAATATTGAGTCGGCGTTTAAAAATCGCATATCGACCGGCATCATTATCAACGTTGAACATATCGATCCAAAACAATTTTTACAGCATGCGAAACGGATGATTACAGGACGCGTTACAGAATTTTTAAACATGCATTCATCGCTGAAAGCTAACGTAACGTTGGAGGCAGAATTCATGAAGCCTGCCAACGAGGTTTCCGTGAAAAGTCTCAGCACGCGAAACGTTGCATTGTTTCGAACGAGCAATCTACGACAGTGGTATCAGAGAAACGTTGTACCGGCAATTTTGACATCGTTGGAAGAGTTTCAAGAGCGAGACAGCGGGTGGGCGCTGTCGAAGATACTACATTTGATCGTGAACTTTAGCAAATACCAGCCGTTGCAAGCTGGTTGCACAGCTGCAAGCCACGTACCCCGAACGATACAGTTGAAAAGAGCTGTTGTGAACGTGAACAGCAGTGACGATGCATGCTTTTTTTGGGCGGTCGTGGCAGGTCTCTATCTAACCCAGACAAATCCATCGCGTTTGTCATCGTATCCACGTTACACAGCGGTGCTTCGAACCGAAGGTTTTCAATCACCCATGCTTTTCAAAGACATTCGGAAATTTGAACGAGAAAATGATGTTTCCGTGAACGTGTTCGAATGGGCGCGCAAGAGATGTGTAACACTTCATTTGACCGGGAAGAAACGGAGGAGGCATGTCAACTTGCTGTTTCTACAGAATGCTGAAAAGACGCACGGTCATTTCATGTGTATACGCAATTTGTCAAGATTGGTTTCATCGCAGCTTAGCAAGAAGGATCATAAGAAGCATATTTGCGATCGGTAAGTTGCACGTTTTTTGTTTTTTAAAAAAATTCTTTGAAGCAGAAAAAAGTTTTTTTCCTCTTCCTACAGATGCTTGCAATATTTCCCCACGCAGGAGAGATTAAACGTTCATACAGTCGACTGCGAACGGATGAACGATTGCGCTCTATCGCTTCCAACGAGCGAAGATAAGTGGTTGCAGTTTAAGAACTACACGAACAAAGAACAGGTACCGTTCGTTATCTATGCTGACTTGGAGTGTCTGCTGCTGTCCGGGGAACAGGAAGGACAAGGCCGTGCGGCACGCGTACAGTATCGACATCACCACGCGTTTAGCATAGGATACTACATGCATTGTCGCTATAACGAATCGTTGTGCGAGTATCAGGTTTATCGCGATAAAGAGGGATGCGCCACATGGTTCGTGAACAGGTTATACGAGTTGAGTTGCAAATTACAGCCGATATTCGACAAAACGGTGCCAATGAATCCCCTAACCGAAACGGAAAAGTTAAATTTTCGTACGGCAACGCATTGTCACGTCTGCGAGAAACCGTTCGACAATTCCAACGCGATGAAGGTGAGCGATCATTGTCATTTCACAGGCGCGTATCGTGGTCCGGCTCATAATGGATGCAATTTGAACTATCAATCTTCGTACGTGATACCGGTGGTTTTCCATAATTTATCAGGCTACGACGCACATTTCATCATCAAAGAATTAGCAAACGCGTTCGACGGACGGATAGACGTGTTACCATTGACGAAAGAGAAGTATATCTCGTTCACAAAAAATGTTCTTATCGAGAAATAGACGGGTGAAGGGCACAAGTTATTGAAATTCCGCTTCATCGACTCGTTCAAGTTCTTGAACTCGAGTCTCGACAAGCTGTCATCATACTTGGAGAAAAGCAAATTACGCATCGTTCGAGGTGAATTTGCACATCTTTCCGACGATGATTTCAACATATTGACCCGAAAAGGTGTTTTTCCGTACGACTATCTAATATCGTACTATAAGTTAAACGATACATGTTTGCCGCCGCGCGAAGCATTTTACAATCGGTTGTATGGCAGCGAAATATCTGACGTTAATTACCTTCACGCGAATACAGTCTGGTCGCGTTTCACTGTACGAACGCTTGGACAGTATAGCGATTTGTACTTAAAATTGGATGTGCTGTTGTTGGCTGATGTTTTCGAAAATTTTCGTGATGACTGTCTCGAGAATTACAAGCTCGATCCATTGCATTATTACACGCTCCCCGGTTTCGCGTGGGACGTGATGTTGAAAATGACAAAGATTGAATTGGAATTGTTCTCCGACGTCGATATGCTTTTGTTCGTGGAGCGAGGAGTACGTGGTGGATTGAGTCAGTGTTCGCACAGATATGCGCATGCAAACAACAAATATTTGTCTACGCACGACTCCAGTAAACCATCCACCTACTTAATGTATTTCGACGTAAATAATTTGTATGGTTGGGCTATGTCACAACCTCTACCGTACAGAGACTTTCGATGAGTGGACGTAGACAATTTCGACGTCGAATCCGTTCCGATCGATAGTCCCGTAGGATTCATTTTGGAGGTGGATTTAGAGTATCCGCGCGAAATTCACGATGCCCACGCGGATCTTCCGTTTTGTCCAAGTCATGATACAGCTGAGGGCAACTCGCATCATAGAAAGTTGATGGCAACACTTCGTGATAAAGAACGATACGTTGTACATTATCGATACCTCCAACAAAGTTTGAAACACAATCTGAAATTAAAGAAAATTCATCGAATTCTAGCGTTTCAACAGTCGCGATGGTTGCGCGACTATATTGATTTGAACTCAAAATTACGCGCCAACGCGACTAACGATTTTTCCAAAAATTTGTTTAAATTAATGAACAACGCGGTGTTTGGAAAAACAATGGAGAATGTTCGAAATCATGCCATCGTGAAATTACTTTCTCGTTGGGGCGGTCGACACGGTGTTGAACGGTTGATAGCTAGACCAAATTTTCATAGCTATACAGTGTTTTCCGAGGACTTTGTCGCGATTGAGCTGAAAAAGCTGCTCGTTAAATTTTACAAGTCAATCTACGTAGGCATGTCCGTATTAGATATATCAAAATTTCATTTGTACAGCTTTCATTACGAGTACATGTATCCAAACTTCCAGCAAAATTGTAAGATTTTGTACACGGACACGGACAGTCTGATATATGAGATCGCTTGCGATGACGTGTATGAGACGCTGCTGAAACGCGATATCCATCGATATGATACCAGTAATTATGCTGCGAACAACGTTTACAGTGTTCCAATCGCGAACAAGAAACAGCTAGGATTGATGAAGGATGAGAATGGCGGTAAAATTATGACTGAGTTCGTAGGACTTCGTTCAAAAATGTACGCGATTCGCGTGCACGATGATCATGAAACTAAAAAGATCAAAGGTATCAGGACAAACGTTACCGCGCGCGATATAAGTTTCGAAGACTATGTCAAATGTCTTCATAATCATACGGAAAAGAGTGTTAGCAATAATCGTATAGCGTCCGTACGACATCAGGTGTATTCGATATCAGAAGTAAAATTGGCATTAAGTCCGTACGACGATAAACGGTATATTTGCAGTAATTTGATCAATACACTTCCTTGGGGACATTACAGCATTGATTAAGGAAAACCGAATCACCATTTTTTTTTATTCTCCGTAAAAAGAAAAGGAAGTGGAGGGGAGATTATTGTAAGTCTTTGAAGAGGAATCAGGAAGGGGGGATGCTTCCATTTTTGTTGAGAAAAGTGGGGGAGCATCCTATAAAGGCATTGTATTCTGGGGCTTTACGCTTCAGATTGAGACAATCATACAAACAGCACGATGTATTACAACCATCATCATTCACCCGCTGCAGCAAACAGCACGATGTACTACAACCATCATCCGTCCACTGAATGTAATCGTTCAAACACTGAGGAACCATACAAAAAGAGGAGATTAAATAATACGTAAGTAGAAAGATGAAAAATTGTGAAATTTAGAATAACGTATAATTTTTTAAATCTGTTGTAGGGGTTTTCCTAACAGCAGCCATATTTCATCGATGATACAGCCGTCGTCATCGAGGATTTCGTGCCGGATCTTGAACCGAAGATATTCCATAGCTGGCAATTATTTTAAATATCTTGAAATTGGTGTGCGCGTTGGTGACGATATTCGCGTAGAACTAGCTATAGGAGATAACCGTGGTACCGAGATCGTGTTTTGCCTGGACGCATGGATAGAGTTGTTGCGTACGAAGGAATGTATTTCCAATTTACTTTCATCATCTATGCAGAAACAGTGTAGAAAATTGAGTAATGATTTAACATTGCAAATAGTTAATCTCAATGGCATGAATCTAGTGAAACTGTCGAGTCAGTTCGCAGCTATATACATCACGGAAAAAACTATGTATAATTTGTACAGTCTTGAATCCTGCATGCATAACGTGTATTCATGGCTGAGCGATAATGTTCAAACGGTTATTGATAAATATATGAATTTTGTATCTGTGGTGAAGGATCCTAACGCGAAGAATACCGTGCAAGCGATCATCGAGAGCGAATGTTTTGATCGAAGTTCACTGATCGATTGTGAACTGGTGGCTTCATGCGCTGATATCATCGAGACCGAGGCGTTTACGCAAAAGAGATAGGTTAAAAAGTAACAGTGTGAAAAATTATTCGAGAAGGTCTTTGTAAGAATATTTTAAAAAATAAAAATTATTTGAAAATATTTCTTTGTATTTCATTTTATTGCAAATTACATTTTTTACAATTCCTATAAAATAAAAAATGTGATTTAAAGTAGATAAAGTATATATTTTTTATTGGTATAATTAAGCGGTTTAAGTAATTTTTCGAACAATGTTCGTCAATGGACTGTACTCCACGATGCGGTCATGTATCATTAAGCAGTGGGCTGTTGTCGATGGAGGGACGTCGGTACGACATTCGAATTCAATTCGCACGTCGACCGTAGCATTTTTTAACGCTTCGTTTTGCCGGGAACAATCGAGAACAACTAGAGGACCGTATTGCAAGAATTCCATGACATTGAGTAGCGCTTCACCGTTTCCATAGTACGATTCTTGGAATTTTGTATACATGTCGTAGAGCAACGCGTATTTACCTTTCTCGAAATCAATATTTAAATCATCGTACGGATAGGTTTCCGAGTTCAAGTAAAGTCGAATATTCGTCAATGCGCAATGATCGAATCGCGTAGCCGTTTTCGTTAAGTTATTCTTTCGATTGGTTTGCAAAGCGAATATCACGTATCGTGGTTTTTCCATTTGTAGAGCTGTTTTTATCGTCCATGTATGCTTCGTAGTTGTCTGTAGTAGAGGATATTCGTACAGATCCCACGATCGAAAGCTCATGCCGATCGGTCTGTCGCTGTCTAAAATATGTAACATGGACAGCTTATGTATTTCATCCAATGCGACGTGGGGCATTCGCCATTGAATTTTGTATAGATCCAGAATAGGTTTCACGTTGCCGGAAGGACTGTACAACGCGTTCGCATCAGTACGTGAACGAATCAAAATCAATTCGTGTCGAGCATTTATCACAACACGTTTGTAGTCTTCGCAGAAGCCTAATAAAACGCTCATAGGTACGCAAAAGTTGAAATGTATTGCAGCCGTGGGCGTTGCAGTCTGCTTCTGCTTGTCATCATACAGCCAACCTGCGTTGGACAACGCACCGCTTCTCGTTCTGGACAGACTCACATAATTCTTCAGAGTTGACGTTGCACCAGGATTTCTGGACCGATCGATTTCCACTCCGTTCAATTCGTAGCGTATTTCCTCAAACATAAACGCAACGGCATTGTTCTCTAGAGTTGCCGTATCGATGCGGGATTCTCCTTCTGCTCCAACCGATAATTCAAGTTTTCCCGGTAAACTAAGTTTTCCCTCAACGTATAGAAAGCTTTTACACGGGAGCGTGTACAGGTCTTGTTGTTGAATAGGTATCCTTATCTCATCACTATTTTCGAACGTTGTGTTGGCATACGGATTGTACGTGTGCAGCTCAATCTTCGTTATGCGATTATCGAAGATCGGTGCTTCGGAGATGTTCAAAATGTCGTCAAACATGATTTTTTTCTCTCACTTTTTAACAATAAATCCCAAAGATTGTAGATACTTGACGTTTTCCGCAGTTAATTTCTTACGAATTGACGACTTTACGTTTTTCTCAGCTGCTAGTTTCTTGCAAACCAATGTATCGCTGCTGCTGGCGCGGTTGTTTAACGTATGGAATGCTGTATTGTTATTATGAACTAGCATTGCTTCGTCGCACATGTAGTCGCACCGTGATTTCTTCACCTCGAAAATCAATCAAGTGTCCGGATTGATCAACTATGCGAATCGTTAAATCGTCAATTACTCGTGCAACGATCGGAAGGTAAATGACTCGCGCAGGCGTTTCCGACAATTTATACCCTGGCGGTACCTGGGGCGCGAATTCGTGTATCGTGTGAACGAGTTTACCATTGTCGTACGACCCGGTGGTTATGTTGCGTTCCACTCGTACGATATTCACGTTGATGATATTCACAGGTGCGTTCGACGTATGCCACACGTTCGGTGGTAAAACACGACCCATGGAAAATCCTAGGATAGACCCCACGTTGCAAGGCATTGCAAAATTTATTTGATACTTGCTTATAATTTCACTTTTCATGGTGTTGGTGTTCGCTCGTAAGACCATCGTTTATTCGATATCAGTGGTGGCAGACGACTTGTCATCATTTCTTGGAGGATGTCGCGCACATATTTCACGCCTCAAGTATGTGTTTATCGCTTCTAATTCGTATGAACCATCAGGGATGATGATCTCCTCATCTTTTTCACCAAAGTAGAATAGATTGTTTCCGATGTTGGCGCTGATGTTTGGTATCGTGTAATAAGTTTGCAAATCAAGCAATCCCAGCTCGTATTCGTCATTGCTCAGATCTATGGGTGGAAAGTGCTTGGACGACAGCACGCTGCTTCTTCCCGACAACGTAAACGTAAATTACTTTTTCACCTGCATCGTACAGGGAGACAGACTATTTTCCAGACAATTTATAACGTAGTTTCTCGGAGAAACTTCACGCACAATTGTCCGCACACACTTTCGTTGTAGTTTTGAAAACGCTCATGATTATATAAGATCGTAGCGTTCGCACCGAAATAGCGAATCAATTCGATTGGTGGTTGAAGATTTCCAAAACTATCAAAATATTTGACATGTGAGCCGGCCCACGACTATTATCTAGATTAACTATACCCCGCTCGTTTACCCACACGCGCCGAGGCAAATCGTCACGCATAAAAACTCCACGAAAATACGGTAATCCTTTACAGAAGGCCATCAATTCAGCGTCTGTCGTCGTGTTGTCTTTCTTCGTTTTTTTTTCTCCCCTTCAAGCCTTTCCCATGCTTCTACGGCGTGAGACGTAACCCACGACCTTCCATGGCTTGATTGTGTCGCTGCGCTTCTTGCAATTATTTCTTCGCAGCTTTTGCATTGTTTATAGCTTTGTCTACTCCCGCGGCACCACCTGTCAATGCTCCTATAGCTGACAAAGCGGGCAACAACAACGGAAGAAAACCACTACGTTTGGCGATCGGAAGAATTCGTTTTATCTTTATATTTATATACCAATATTTATATACCAATTTCGTTTTAGCTTTCATGGCTGCCAACACTGTAGCCGCGGACACCTTCTCCCCAAACGTTGCGTCTTCAGACGTTACTCGATGCAGCGCTCGATCCGCCAAAACACGATCGGCCGCGTGTCGATTTCCAAGATCCTTGTACCGTGAATAGGCTATATCGTGTTCGCGACAGGCTGCATCCAACGGATTGATTCCTCGATCTCCACGAGCTAATCGTGCAGTCAGTTTCGTACCAGGACCGCAAAATTGATAGCCAGGTATATGCAATTCGAACGGTAACGCGTTTATAGCTCTGTTTAAAAGTCCCTTACCCGTATGCGGTCCGAGACGCCGTTGTGAACGACGATTCATGCGCATAAGCTATTTTTCTGATCTCTCTCTTTTAAAGAACTCTTTCTCACGTTCAGGGTGGGGGGCACGAAGAGTGACTGATATTGATGGTGTTCGAACTCTCATATAAATACCCCCCCCCACCCACCCACCACATCAAATCAATCAGGTCATGCGTTTTGTAAGACAATCTTTGGATATTCATGTTCCAACGTGTCGCGCGTTCGACGATTGTAACGGGACGATGCGAAAACATGGACCTTTGTTACCATGTAATGTACGATGTGTCATAAGTGGTCCGTCAGGATGTGGTAAAACGAACGTTATGATTAGCCTGCTGGAGAGCGTGAACTGGCTACGATTCGCAAACGTTTACGTGTACTCAAAATCGCTGAGTCAGCCAAAATATCGATACTTGAACAAACTGTTCTCATCCGTGGGGAAGGATGTTGGATACTTCGCGTTCACGAACAACGCTGACGTAATCCCTCCCGCAGAGGCACGGCCCGATTCGATATTCATCTTCGACGATGTGACGTGCGACGAGCAGGATATCATGAGAGAGTATTTTGCGATGGGTAGACATTCCCACGTCGATTGCTTCTACCTGGGTCAGTCGTACGCGAGAATACCTAAACATTTAATTCGTGACAATGCCAATCTGCTGATTCTGTTCAAACAGGATACCATGAACTTGCGCCATATTCATCAAGATCATGTAAATACCGATATGTCGTTCGAGACGTTTAGCGCGTTATGCGCGAATTGCTGGCGAAAGAAGTATGGATTTCTCATAATCGATAAAGACAGCCCTACGAATCGTGGTCGATACAGACGTGGATTTAACAAGTTTGTCATACTGTAACGAGCACAGTTGCCTGGTAAGGGTCGTTGGTGCTGTATCGTGACTGTAAATCTCTCTTACGGTTCCAATCGATATGTCGGTTCAAAAGGAAAAGAAGGACAAGCTGCAAGCTTCGATCGTGAATGAAATAGCGAAGACCAGCGACACAATACGTAAAAAGCATTTAGCGTTCAAAGTTGAGAAAATGGCGGCTGAGGAGAATTTACAAGCGAATTTACGACCAATCGTCGAACCGTTGAAACAGCTAGTTCAAAATACAGGTACTATCGAACCGAACGACAACGTGTTCTCGGATATTAAGGAAACACCGCCACCGTCCCCTGCCATACAAAACGAAAGGAGATTCTCAGATATTATGGGAACGCCGTCGTCCTCTATGAAAAAAAGGAGACAAATAAAGAAGAATAAAAAAAAAGAATGATGAAACCAATGTAACGTCTGCCTCGAAGAAAATATATAACATTGATGATGATGATGATGATGATGATGAGATTGAGCCTGCGACGACAGTACCGCGACAAGATACCTTCGAATCGCCGAGCACGGTATGTTTGGAATCTTCGATACGTAATATTTTTGAAAATCCTGAAACTCATCGAGAGGAAAATCAACATCTAACTGAGAATTTCGGGCCTTTGCCGCGCGAGTATTTGGAAAAATTTTTCACCGGACCAACGAAAAATTCTGACAACGTGTACGGAGTATATTTCCGAGACGATAAGCTGATGCTGGGCAATTCAGTATTCGAGGTGGACAGCAACGATGATATCATCATTAATGGAGTAAGGTATGAGGGGACTCGTGGTCTTTACGAATTGATATTCAATAAAATACCCAACGAGCAGCTGTACACCGAGGATGATAAGAACGTTTACAAAAGAATTCTCATTCTTACGCAAGCGCATCGGCGCGGAAATCAGCTAATGGGGAACAGAGGTTACAAGTATAGAAAAATTCAACTTCCAACTTCTATGCGTATGACTGATCATCCAATCGATTACGTGCATTGGGACGATCCAAACGAACTCGTCGATCGTCTGATATTGTTAACTGCTTCGAAGAATGCCGGTCATTCGAGCCATGACAATGAAATAATGTCGATAATCGAAGAACTTCGCGAAGCTGGTATAATTATAAATTAAAGCGCGCGCGTTTTGTTGAGTTAGTGACGAATGAAATGTCGATTGGTACGGCTCGATAAAAAAATGCGAGTTCGTCTTAATTGTTGCGAAACGAATCAAACGATATCCTCGGTAGGAGACGACGATGATAACGGTGAAAGCTGGAACTTGAGATTTCAAAGTCTATGGGTAAAATTTGATGAGGTATTTCAACGAATACTACGGATCGAAGAGCAAGTAAAACGGTTGGGCAAGCGATACGAGTTGATGATAATCGAGGAAGAAGAAGAAGAAGACCAACTCGAAATGTCAATCAACAAATTTGGTATGGTGTTTCGCGAAGCGGACAAACGCGAGTCGGATGTTTCTTCAATCTTCTATCCTAGCGTTTTTAAAAGTTATGTGCACGATAACACCATATGTATGAACGATGATGTTAAATTGTATGATGCGAAAGGTATGGGAATCAGGCGCGTGGCGAATCCTGAGGCAAACGATCATGCTGCAACCAAAGTATACGTGGACACGCTTAACGCGAAGCTTGAGTCTGAGATCATGAAAAAACTGGTCAAAGAACTGAAAACCGTTAAAGAGATGATAAAGTCTGAAATATTAGCTGTAGCGTCCGCTTGCGTTTTTTATGGTAGGGACACCCGTTTGTACATGGGCCCTGGTACGTGATTTTTATAATGTGGCTACGGCGTTGGGCCTGTCATCGCCAAGGGTTTTAGTGTTCGCACCTGGGTACCCTTCGATTGCGTCCTTACCATAAACGACTTAAAACATTCTTCTATTATCTCGCAACTACAGCATGTCTGCGTCACAGATTGCTGGAAAAACCCCCAGGTTTGGTCACCAGATGTTGGCTTTAGCAAACCTGGGGACCGTTGCAAACAGCTAGGTTCGTACCGTCCACCCCGACACATCATCCCTACTCTTTGGGATAACTTTGTTAACCGAGGTTTGATTTTTAACGCTCTCGGTCCTCCAAGTTAGTTCTGCATTTTCAACTGCTAGTAGTAACATCGTAACCTTAGCACTTCACCGTAGACATTACACTTCGCTTTCGCCTTCATTCGAAATATCATTCATAGGCACAGTTGCAGTTCTCTCTCATAATTGTAAACAGTGGAAAATATAGTTATTTGTTTTACCACACTTCGATTCAACTTTATTCCTTCACCCAAGTGAAGGTGGTCCTTCGAGAATTATTAATAGTAGGCACCTCGCAGTGCAAAATAATCAAAGCCTGAAAGATCTACACAAGATCTACCGCGGGCAGAAACATTAGCTAAACAGGATGAAAAACTGATCAAAGTCCTGAAGACTGCTAAAAAAAAGATAAAGTCAGAAATACTAGCTACGATACAAGACGTTCGATACAATGTAAACGAGAATATAGATGGAGTCGATGTGGAAATCAATAATTTGGAGGTAAAAAGACGTCATCGATGATCGGCTGGAGAACTTTGGAATAAGCTTTGAAGACAATATTAAAAAGAAACGTGTCAACCGATCTTGACAGCCAACCGTCATACTGCATACTGCATACTGCATACTGCACATGTGTTATAGCTGTACCTGTACCTGTACCTGTACCTGTACATGTACCTGTACCTGTACCTGTACCTGTACCTGTACCTGTACCTCTGTGCTGTCATGTATTATCGATACTAAGTAACATTCATCGGAAAGAAATGATCACCCTTGGAAAAATAAGGGGAGGGAAATATAACTGAGAAAGAAGATTTTTAGAAGAGTATATATGGGAAAGTTGATAAAGTATACGCGGAGATACATCGACGACGATGAGTAGAGAAAACGTGGTGGAAGAGCTGCATGCTCCGGCGAGACGTTTTTACCCGCGTAGACGTGTGATTGTGCGAGGATTTGATGATCTTTGGCAAGCCGATATCGTCGAAGTTCAAAAATACGCGCGAGACAATCGAGGGCATCGATATATTCTTACAATAATCGATGTATTTAGCAAATACGCGTGGACGGTTCCTTTGAAGAGTAAAAGTGCAAGCGACGTGTGCAAAGCTTTCGCATCAGCGTTGAAGAAGGATGGTAGAGCTCCGAACAACTTGCAGACTGACATGGGGAAAAAATTCTACAATGCAACGATCCAAGACTATCTGAAGAGTCGCAACATACGTCATTATTCTACGTTTAGCCCTATGAAAGCGTCCGTCGTGGAACGTTTCAATCGCACGCTAAAGAACAGCATGTGGAAATTTTTCTCGTTGAGTGGAAAATATCGCTGGATCGATGCGCTTCCCACGTTGACCGAGGACTACAATAATCGAAAACATCGTACCATCCGTATGCGACCCATCGATGTGAACCGTAAAAATGCC